>JAKOOJ010000100.1:225000-344362 GCA_022577455.1 Arizona elegans
CAGGATCCCGGCTCCGGGGCCCCGGGCCTCAGTAGGGGACCTCCGCCGTTGCCTCGGGCCCCGGGATTGTCCGCGCCAGGCAGACAGCCGGGTCTACCGGGACGGCCGAGGGCGGGTCCAGCTTACCCGGGCCTCGGCCGGATTAGTCTTTCTGTTCCCCCGCCAGGATGGATGTACGGGATCCCGGCTCCGGGGCCGCGGGCCTCGGTCGGGGGCCTCCGCCGTCGCCGTCACTCAGAACTCGATATTCGGAACTCGGAATTCGGAACTCGGAACTCGGAACTCGGAATTCGGAATTCGGAATTTGGAACTTGATATTCGAAATTCGGAACTCAGAACTCGAAACTCGGAACTCGAAACTCGGAATTCGGAATTCGGAACTCGGAATTCAGAATTCGGAACTCGAAACTCGGAATTCGGAACTCGGAACTCGGAACTCGGAATTCGGAATTAAGAATTTGGAACTCGGAATTCGGAATTTGGAATTCGGAACTTGGAACTTGGAACTCGGAACTCGGAACTCGGAACTCGGAATTCGGAATTTGGATCTCTGAACTCGGAATTTGGAATTTGGAATTCAGAATTCGGAACATGGAACTCGGAAATCAGAACTCGATATTCGGAACTCGGAACTCAGAACTCAGAATTCGGAATTTGGAACTCAGAACTCGGCACTCGGAACTCGGAACTCGGAATTTGTAATTTGGAACTTGATATTCGGAATTTGTAATTTGGAACTTGATATTCGGAATTCGGAACTCGGAACTCAGAACTTGGAATTTGAAATTCGGGACTCGGAATTCGGAATTCGGAATTCGGAATTCGGAACTTGATATTCGGAATTCGGAACTCAGAACTCGAAACTCGGAACTCGAAACTCGGAATTTGGAATTCGGAACTCAGAATTCAGAATTCGGAACTTGGAATTCGGAATTCGGAACTCGGAACTCGGAATTGGGAATTTGGAATTTGGAACTTGATATTCGAAATTCGGAACTCAGAACTCGAAACTCGAAACTCGAAACTCGAAACTCGGAACTCGAAACTCGGAATTCGGAACTCGGAACTCGGAACTCGGAATTCGGAATTCAGAATTCGGAACTCGGAATTCGGAATTCGGAATTCGGAATTCGGAATTCGGAACTCGGAACTCGAAATTCGGAATTTGGATCTCTGAACTCGGAATTTGGAATTTGGAATTCAGAATTCGGAACATGGAACTCGGAAATCAGAACTCGATATTCGGAACTCGGAACTCAGAACTCGGAATTTGGAATTTGGAACTCAGGACTCAGCACTCGGAACTCGGAACTCGGAATTTGTAATTTGGAACTCGATATTCGGAATTCGGAACTCAGAACTCAGAATTCGGAATTTGGAACTCGGAACTCGGAACTCGGAATTCGGAATTTGGATCTCTGAACTCAGAATTTGGAATTTGGAATTCAGAATTCGGAACATGGAACTCGGAAATCAGAACTCGATATTCGGAACTCGGAACTCAGAACTCAGAATTCGGAATTTGGAACTCAGAACTCGGTACTCGGAACTCGGAACTCGGAATTTGTAAATTGGAACTTGATATTCGGAATTTGTAATTTGGAACTTGATATTCGGAATTCGGAACTCGGAACTCAGAACTTGGAATTTGAAATTCGGGACTCGGAATTCGGAATTCGGAATTTGGAATTTGGAATTTGGAATTTGAAATTCTGGACTCGGAATTCGGAATTCGGAACTCAGAACTCGATATTCGGAACTCGGAACTCGGAACTCAGAACTCGGAACTCGGAAGTCGGAACTCGGAATTTGGAATTCGGAACTTGATATTCGGAATTCGGAACTCGGAACTCGGAACTCGAAACTCGAAAATCGGAACTCGGAACTCGAAACTCGAAACTCGAAACTTGAAACTTGGAACTCGGAACTCGGAACTCGGAACTCGGAACAAGGAACTTGGAACTTGGAACTCGGAACTCGGAACTCGATATTCGGAACTCGGAACTCGGAACTCGGAACTCAGAACTCGGAATTCAGAATTCGGAATTCGGAATTCGGAATTCGGAATTCGGAATTCGGAATTCGGAATTCGGAATTCGGAATTCAGAATTCGGAACTCGGAATTCGGAACTCGGAATTCGGAACTCGGAACTCGGAACTCGGAACTCGGAACTTGGAATTCGGAATTTGAAATTTGCAATTCGGATCGCCGAACTCCGAACTCCGAACTCCAAAATCAAAAATCGGAAGAAGGAACTCGGAACTCGGAATTCGTAATTCGGAAATTGGAACTCTGAACTCGTAACTCAGATCTCGGAACTCGGAAGTCGGAACTCGGAATTTGGAATTCGGAACTTGATATTCGGAATTCGGAACTCGGGACTCAGAACTCGGAACTCGGAAGTCGGAACTCGGAATTTGGAATTCAGAACTTGATATTCGGAATTCAGAACTCAGAACTCGAAACTCGGAACTTGAAACTCGGAATTCGGAATTCGGAACTCGGAACTCGGAATTCAGAATTCGGAACTCGGAATTCAGAATTCGGAACTCGGAATTCGGAATTCGGAATTCGGAATTCGGAATTCGGAACTCGGAACTCGGAATTTGGAATTTGTAATTTGGAACTTGATATTCGAAATTCGGAACTCAGAACTCGAAACTCGAAACTTGAAACTCGAAACTCGGAACTCGAAACTCGGAATTCGGAATTCAGAATTCGGAACTCGGAATTCAGAATTCGGAACCCGGAATTCGGAATTCGGAATTCGGAACTCGGAACTCGAAATTCGGAATTTGGATCTCTGAACTCGGAATTTGGAATTTGGAATTCAGAATTCGGAACATGGAACTCGGAAATCAGAACTCGATATTGGGAACTCGGAACTCGAAACTCAGAACTCAGAATTCGGAATTTGGAACTCAGAACTCGGAACTCGGAACTCGATATTCGGAACTAGGAACTCGGAACTCGGAACTCGGAACTCGGAACTCGGAACTTGGAATTAAGAATTCGGAATTCGGAATTCTGAACTCGGAATTCGGAATTCGGAATTTGAAATTTGAAATTCTGGACTCGGAACTCGGAATTCGGAATTCGGAACTCGGAACTCGGAACTCGGAACTCGAAACTCGAAATTCGGAACTCGGAACTCGGAACTCGATATTCGGAACTCGGAACTCGGAACTCGGAATTCTGAATTTGGAATTCAGAATTCTGAACTCGGAATTCGGAATTTGAAATTTGAAATTCTGGACTCGGAACTCGGAACTCGGAATTCGGAATTCGGAACTCGGAACTCGGAACTCGAAACTCGAAATTCGGAACTCGGAACTCGGAACTCGATATTCGGAACTCGGAACTCGGAACTCGGAATTCTGAATTTGGAATTCAGAATTCTGAACTCGGAATTCGGAATTTGAAATTTGAAATTCTGGACTCGGAACTCGGAACTCGGAATTCGGAATTCGGAACTCGGAATTCGGAATTCGGAATTCGGAATTCGGAATTCGGAATTCGGAATTCGGAACTCGGAACTCGAAATTCAGAATTTGGATCTCTGAACTCAGAATTTGGAATTTGGAATTCAGAATTCGGAACATGGAACTCGGAAATCAGAACTCGATATTCGGAACTCGGAACTCAGAACTCGGAATTTGTAATTTGCAACTTGATATTCGGAATTCGGAACTTGGAACTCGGAACTCGGAACTCGGAACTCGGAATTCGGAATTTGGATCTCTGAACTCAGAATTTGGAATTTGGAATTCAGAATTCGGAACATGGAACTCGGAAATCAGAACTCGATATTCGGAACTCGGAACTCAGAACTCAGAATTCGGAATTTGGAACTCAGAACTCGGCACTCGGAACTCGGAACTCGGAATTTGTAATTTGGAACTTGATATTCGGAATTTGTAATTTGGAACTTGATATTCGGAATTCGGAACTTGTAACTGGGAACTCGGAACTCGAAACTCGAAACTCGGAACTCGGAACTCGGAACTCGGAACTCGGAACTCGGAACTCGATATTCGGAACTCGGAACTCGGAATTCCGAATTTGGAATTCAGAATTCTGAACTCGGAATTAGGAATTTGAAATTTGAAATTTGAAATTCTGGACTCGGAACTCAGAATTCGGAACTCGGAACTCAGAACTTGGAATTTGAAATTCGGGACTCGGAATTCGGAATTCGGAATTTGGAATTTGGAATTTGGAATTTGAAATTCTAGACTCGGAATTCGGAATTCGGAACTCAGAACTCGATATTCGGAACTCGGAACTCAGAACTCGAAACTCGGCACTCGAAACTCGGAATTTGGAATTCGGAACTCGGAATTCAGAATTCGGAACTCGGAATTCGGAATTCGGAATTCGGAATTCGGAACTCGGAACTCGGAATTGGGAATTTGGAATTTGGAACTTGATATTCGAAATTCGGAACTCAGAACTCGAAACTCGGAACTCGAAACTCGGAATTCGGAATTCGGAACTCGGAATTCAGAATTCGGAACTCGAAACTCGGAATTCGGAACTCGGAACTCGGAACTCGGAATTCGGAATTAAGAATTTGGAACTCGGAATTCGGAATTCGGAATTCGGAACTTGGAACTTGGAACTCGGAACTCGGAACTCGGAATTCGGAATTTGGATCTCTGAACTCGGAATTTGGAATTTGGAATTCAGAATTCGGAACATGGAACTCGGAAATCAGAACTCGATATTCGGAACTCGGAACTCAGAACTCAGAATTCGGAATTTGGAACTCAGAACTCGAAACTCGGAACTCGAAACTCGGAATTTGGAATTCGGAACTCAGAATTCAGAATTCGGAACTCGGAATTTGGAATTCGGAATTCGGAATTCGGAACTCGGAACTCGGAATTGGGAATTTGGAATTTGGAACTTGATATTCGAAATTCGGAACTCAGAACTCGAAACTCGAAACTCGAAACTCGAAACTCGGAACTCGAAACTCGGAATTCGGAACTCGGAACTCGGAACTCGGAACTCGGAATTCGGAATTCAGAATTCGGAACTCGGAACTCGGAATTCGGAATTCGGAATTCGGAATTCGGAACTCGGAACTCGAAATTCGGAATTTGGATCTCTGAACTCGGAATTTGGAATTTGGAATTCAGAATTCGGAACATGGAACTCGGAAATCAGAACTCGATATTCGGAACTCGGAACTCAGAACTCGGAATTTGGAATTTGGAACTCAGGACTCGGCACTCGGAACTCGGAACTCGGAATTTGTAATTTGGAACTTGATATTCGGAATTCGGAACTTGGAACTCGGAACTCGGAACTCGGAATTCGGAATTTGGATCTCTGAACTCAGAATTTGGAATTTGGAATTCAGAATTCGGAACATGGAACTCGGAAATCAGAACTCGATATTCGGAACTCGGAACTCAGAACTCAGAATTCGGAATTTGGAACTCAGAACTCGGCACTCGGAACTCGGAACTCGGAATTTGTAATTTGGAACTTGATATTCGGAATTTGTAATTTGGAACTTGATATTCGGAATTCAGAACTCGGAACTCAGAACTTGGAATTTGAAATTCGGGACTCGGAATTCGGAATTCGGAACTCAGAATTCGATATTCGGAACTCGGAACTCGGAACTCAGAACTCGGAACTCGGAAGTCGGAACTCGGAATTTGGAATTCGGAACTTGATATTCGGAATTCGGAACTCGGAACTCGGAACTCGAAACTCGAAAATCGGAACTCGGAACTCGAAACTCGAAACTCGAAACTTGAAACTTGGAACTTGGAACTCGGAACTCGGAACTCGGAACAAGGAACTTGGAACTCGGAACTCGGAACTCGGAACTCGATATTCGGAACTCGGAACTCGGAACTCGGAACTCAGAACTCGGAATTCAGAATTTGAAATTCGGAATTCGGAACTCGGAACTCGGAATTTGAACTTCGGAAATCAGAATTCGGAATTCGGAATTCGGAACTCGGAACACGGCACTCGGAACTTGGAACTCGGAACTCAGAATTCGGAATTTGAAATTTGCAATTCGGATCTCCAAACTCTGAACTCCGAACTCCAAAATCAAAAATCGGAAGAAGGAACTCGGAACTCGGAATTCGGAATTCAGAAATTGGAACTCTGAACTCGTAACTCAGATCTCGGAACTCGGAAGTCGGAACTCGGAATTTGGAATTCGGAACTTGATATTCGGAATTCGGAACTCGGGACTCAGAACTCGGAACTCGGAACTCGGAACTCGGAATTTGGAATTCGGAACTTGATATTCGGAATTCGGAACTCGGGACTCAGAACTCGGAACTCGGAATTTGGAACTCAGAACTCGATATTCGGAATTCGGAACTCGGAACTCGGAACTCGAAACTCGAAAATCGGAACTCGGAACTCGAAACTCGAAACTTGAAACTTGGAACTTGGAACTCGGAACTCGGAACTCGGAACTCGGAACTCGGAACTCGGAACTCGGAACTCGGAACTCGGAACTCGGAACTCGATATTCGGAACTCGGAACTCGGAACTCGGAACTCAGAACTCGGAATTCAGAATTTGAAATTCGGAATTCTGAACTCGGAATTCGGAATTTGAAATTTGAAATTCTGGACTCGGAAATCGGAATTCAGAATTCGGAACTCGGAACTCAGAATTCGAAGTTCGGAAATCAGAATTCGGAATTCGGAATTCGGAACTCGGAACACGGCACTCGGAACTTGGAACTCGGAACTCAGAATTCGGAATTTGAAATTTGCAATTCGGATCTCCGAACGCCGAACTCCGAACTCCAAAATCAAAAATCGGAAGAAGGAACTTGGAACTCAGAATTCGGAATTCAGAAATTGGAACTCTGAACTCGTAACTCAGATCTCGGAACTCGGAAGTCGGAACTCGGAATTTGGAATTCGGAACTTGATATTCGGAATTCGGAACTCGGGACTCAGAACTCGGAACTCGGAACTCGGAACTCGGAAATTGGAATTCGGAACTTGATATTCGGAATTCAGAACTCAGAACTCAAAACTCGGAACTCGAAACTCGGAATTCGGAATTTGGAACTCGTAATTCAGAATTCGGAACTCGGAATTCGGAATTCGGAATTCGGAACTCAGAATTTGGAATTTGGAATTTGGAACTTGATATTCGAGATTCGGAACTCAGAACTCGAAACTCAAAACTCGAAACTCGAAACTCGAAACTCGAAACTTGAAACTCGGAACTCGAAACTCAGAACTCGGAATTCGGAATTTGGAACTCAGAACTCGGCACTCGGAACTCGGAACTCGGAATTTGGAATTTGGAACTTGATATTCGGAATTCGGAACTTGGAACTCGGAACTCGGAACTCGGAATTCGGAACTTGATATTCGGAATTCGGAACTCGGAACTCGAAACTCGAAACTCGAAACTCGAAAATCGGAACTCGGAACTCGAAACTCGAAACTCGGAACTCGGAACTCGGAACTCGGAACTCGATATTCGGAACTCGGAACTCGGAACTCAGAACTCGGAATTCAGAATTTGGAATTCGGAATTCTGAACTCGGAATTCGGAATTCGGAATTCGGAATTAGGAATTCGGAATTTGAAATTTGAAATTCTGGACTCGGAACTCGGAACTCGGGACTCGGAATTCGGAATTCGGAATTTGGAATTTGGAATTTGGAATTTGAAATTCTGGACTCGGAATTCGTAATTCGGATCTCAGAATTCAATATTCGGAACTCGGAATTCGGAACTCAGAACTCGGAACTCGGAATTCGGAACTCGGAATTTGGAATTCAGAATTCTGAACTCGGAATTCGGAATTTGAAATTTGAAATTCTGGACTCGGAACTCGGAATTCGGAATTCGGAATTCAGAACTCGGAACTCGGAATTCGAAGTTCGGAAATCAGAATTCGGAATTCGGAATTCGGAATTCGGAATTCGGAATTCGGAATTCGGAATTCGGAATTTGGAATTCAGAATTCGGAACTCGGAATTCGGAATTTGGAATTCGGAACTCGGAACTCGGAACTCGGAACTTGGAATTCGGAATTTGAAATTTGCAATTCGGATCGCCGAACTCCGAACTCCGAACTCCAAAATCAAAAATCGGAAGAAGGAACTCGGAACTCGGAATTCGGAATTCGGAAATTGGAACTCTGAACTCGTAACTCAGATCTCGGAACTCGGAAGTCGGAACTCGGAATTTGGAATTCGGAACTTGATATTCGGAATTCGGAACTCGGAACTCGGAAGTCGGAACTCGGAATTTGGAATTCAGAACTTGATATTCGGAATTCAGAACTCAGAACTCGAAACTCGGAACTTGAAACTCGGAATTCGGAATTCGGAACTCGGAATTCAGAATTCGGAACTCGGAATTCGG
Organism: Arizona elegans; assembly: GCA_022577455.1. Classification (NCBI taxonomy): domain Eukaryota; kingdom Metazoa; phylum Chordata; class Lepidosauria; order Squamata; family Colubridae; genus Arizona; species Arizona elegans. The sequence goes on from JAKOOJ010000100.1 coordinate 233,380, forward strand.
AATTCGGAATTCGGAATTCGGAATTCGGAATTCGGAACTCGGAACTCGGAATTTGGAATTTGTAATTTGGAACTTGATATTCGAAATTCGGAACTCAGAACTCGAAACTCGAAACTCGAAACTCGAAACTCGGAACTCGAAACTCGAAACTCGGAATTCGGAATTCAGAATTCGGAACTCGGAATTCAGAATTCGGAACCCGGAATTCGGAATTCGGAATTCGGAACTCGGAACTCGAAATTCGGAATTTGGATCTCTGAACTCGGAATTTGGAATTTGGAATTCAGAATTCGGAACATGGAACTCAGAAATCAGAACTCGATATTGGGAACTCGGAACTCGAAACTCAGAACTCGGAATTCGGAATTTGGAACTCAGAACTCGGCACTCGGAACTCGATATTCGGAACTCGAAACTCAAAACTCGAAACTCGGAACTCGGAACTCGGAACTCGGAACTCGATATTCGGAACTCGGAACTCGGAACTCGGAACTCGGAACTCGGAACTCGGAATTCAGAATTTGGAATTTGGAATTCTGAACTCGGAATTCGGAATTCGGAATTTGAAATTTGAAATTCTGGACTCGGAACTCGGAATTCGGAATTCGGAACTCGGAACTCGGAACTCAGAACTCGGAACTCGGAATTCGAAGTTCGGAAATCAGAATTCGGAATTTGGAATTCGGAATTCGGAATTCGGAATTCGGAATTTGGAATTCAGAATTCGGAACTCGGAATTCGGAATTCGGAATTCGGAATTCGGAATTCGGAATTCGGAATTCGGAACTCGGAACTCGGAACTCGGAACTCGGAACTCGGAACTCGGAATTCGGAATTTGAAATTTGCAATTCGGATCTCCGAACTCCGAACTCCGAACTCCAAAATCAAAAATCGGAAGAAGGAACTCAGATCTCGGAACTCGGAAGTCGGAACTCGGAATTTGGAATTCGGAACTTGATATTCGGAATTCGGAACTCGGGACTCAGAACTCGGAACTCGGAAGTCGGAACTCGGAATTTGGAATTCAGAACTTGATATTCGGAATTCAGAACTCAGAACTCAGAACTCGAAACTCGGAACTTGAAACTCGGAATTCGGAATTCGGAACTCGGAATTCAGAATTCGGAACTCGGAATTCAGAATTCGGAACTCGGAATTCGGAATTCGGAATTCGGAATTTGGAATTCGGAACTCGGAACTCGGAATTTGGAATTTGGAATTTGGAACTTGATATTCGAAATTCGGAACTCAGAACTCGAAACTCGAAACTCGGAACTCGAAACTCGGAATTCGGAATTCAGAATTCGGAACTCGGAATTCAGAATTCGGAACCCGGAATTCGGAATTCGGAATTCGGAACTCGGAACTTGAAATTCGGAATTTGGATCTCTGAACTCGGAATTTGGAATTTGGAATTCAGAATTCGGAACATGGAACTCGGAAATCAGAACTCGATATTCGGAACTCGGAACTCAGAACTCGGAATTTCGAATTTGGAACTCAGGACTCGGCACTCGGAACTCGGAACTCGGAATTTGTAATTTGGAACTTGATATTCGGAATTCGGAACTTGGAACTCGGAACTCGGAACTCGGAATTCGGAATTTGGATCTCTGAACTCAGAATTTGGAATTTGGAATTCAGAATTCGGAACATGGAACTCGGAAATCAGAACTCGATATTCGGAACTCGGAACTCAGAACTCAGAATTCGGAATTTGGAACTCAGAACTCGGCACTCGGAACTCGGAACTCGGAATTTGTAATTTGGAACTTGATATTCGGAATTTGTAATTTGGAACTTGATATTCGGAATTCAGAACTCGGAACTTAGAACTTGGAATTTGAAATTCGGGACTCGGAATTCGGAATTCGGAACTCAGAACTCGATATTCGGAACTCGGAACTCGGAACTCAGAACTCGGAACTCGGAAGTCGGAACTCGGAATTTGGAATTCGGAACTTGATATTCGGAATTCGGAACTCGGAACTCGGAACTCGAAACTCGAAAATCGGAACTCGGAACTCGAAACTCGAAACTCGAAACTTGAAACTTGGAACTCGGAACTCGGAACTCGGAACTCGGAACAAGGAACTTGGAACTCGGAACTCGGAACTCGGAACTCGATATTCGGAACTCGGAACTCGGAACTCGGAACTCAGAACTCGGAATTCAGAATTTGAAATTCGGAATTCGGAACTCGGAACTCGGAATTTGAACTTCGGAAATCAGAATTCGGAATTCGGAATTCGGAACTCGGAACACGGCACTCGGAACTTGGAACTCGGAACTCAGAATTCGGAATTTGAAATTTGCAATTCGGATCTCCAAACTCCGAACTCCGAACTCCAAAATCAAAAATCGGAAGAAGGAACTCGGAACTCGGAATTCGGAATTCAGAAATTGGAACTCTGAACTCGTAACTCAGATCTCGGAACTCGGAAGTCGGAACTCGGAATTTGGAATTCGGAACTTGATATTCGGAATTCGGAACTCGGGACTCAGATCTCGGAACTCGGAAGTCGGAACTCGGAATTTGGAATTCGGAACTTGATATTCGGAATTCGGAACTCGGGACTCAGAACTCGGAACTCGGAATTTGGAACTCAGAACTCGATATTCGGAATTCGGAACTCGGAACTCGGAACTCGAAACTCGAAAATCGGAACTCGGAACTCGAAACTCGAAACTTGAAACTTGGAACTCGGAACTCGGAACTCGGAACTCGGAACTCGGAACTCGGAACTCGGAACTCGGAACTCGGAACTCGGAACTCGGAACTCGATATTCGGAACTCGGAACTCGGAACTCGGAACTCAGAACTCGGAATTCAGAATTTGAAATTCGGAATTCTGAACTCGGAATTCGGAATTTGAAATTTGAAATTCTGGACTCGGAAATCGGAATTCAGAATTCGGAACTCGGAACTCGGAATTCGAAGTTCGGAAATCAGAATTCGGAATTCGGAATTCGGAACTCGGAACACGGCACTCGGAACTTGGAACTCGGAACTCAGAATTCGGAATTTGAAATTTGCAATTCGGATCTCCGAACGCCGAACTCCGAACTCCAAAATCAAAAATCTGAAGAAGGAACTTGGAACTCAGAATTCGGAATTCAGAAATTGGAACTCTGAACTCGTAACTCAGATCTCGGAACTCGGAAGTCGGAACTCGGAATTTGGAATTCGGAACTTGATATTCGGAATTCGGAACTCGGGACTCAGAACTCGGAACTCGGAACTCGGAACTCGGAAATTGGAATTCGGAACTTGATATTCGGAATTCGGAACTCAGAACTCAAAACTCGGAACTCGAAACTCGGAATTCGGAATTTGGAACTCGGAATTCAGAATTCGGAACTCGGAATTCGGAATTCGGAATTCGGAACTCAGAATTTGGAATTTGGAATTTGGAACTTGATATTCGAGATTCGGAACTCAGAACTCGAAACTCGAAACTCGAAACTCGAAACTCGAAACTCGAAACTTGAAACTCGGAACTCGAAACTCAGAACTCGGAATTCGGAATTTGGAACTCAGAACTCGGCACTCGGAACTCGGAACTCGGAATTTGGAATTTGGAACTTGATATTCGGAATTCGGAACTTGGAACTCGGAACTCGGAACTCGGAATTCGGAACTTGATATTCGGAATTCGGAACTCGGAACTCGAAACTCGAAACTCGAAACTCGAAAATCGGAACTCGGAACTCGAAACTCGAAACTCGGAACTCGGAACTCGGAACTCGAAACTCGGAACTCGATATTCGGAACTCGGAACTCGGAACTCAGAACTCGGAATTCAGAATTTGGAATTCGGAATTCTGAACTCGGAATTCGGAATTCGGAATTCGGAATTAGGAATTCGGAATTTGAAATTTGAAATTCTGGACTCGGAACTCGGAACTCGGGACTCGGAATTCGGAATTCGGAATTTGGAATTTGGAATTTGGAATTTGAAATTCTGGACTCGGAATTCGTAATTCGGATCTCAGAATTCAATATTCGGAACTCGGAATTCGGAACTCAGAACTCGGAACTCGGAATTCGGAACTCGGAATTTGGAATTCAGAATTCTGAACTCGGAATTCGGAATTTGAAATTTGAAATTCTGGACTCGGAACTCGGAATTCGGAATTCGGAATTCAGAACTCGGAACTCGGAATTCGAAGTTCGGAAATCAGAATTCGGAATTCGGAATTCGGAATTCGGAATTCGGAATTCGGAATTCGGAATTCGGAATTCGGAATTTGGAATTCAGAATTCGGAACTCGGAATTCGGAATTCGGAATTCGGAACTCGGAACTCGGAACTCGGAACTTGGAATTCGGAATTTGAAATTTGCAATTCGGATCGCCGAACTCCGAACTCCGAACTCCAAAATCAAAAATCGGAAGAAGGAACTCGGAACTCGGAATTCGGAATTCGGAAATTGGAACTCTGAACTCGTAACTCAGATCTCGGAACTCGGAAGTCGGAACTCGGAATTTGGAATTCGGAACTTGATATTCGGAATTCGGAACTCGGAACTCGGAAGTCGGAACTCGGAATTTGGAATTCAGAACTTGATATTCGGAATTCAGAACTCAGAACTCGAAACTCGGAACTTGAAACTCGGAATTCGGAATTCGGAACTCGGAATTCAGAATTCGGAACTCGGAATTCGGAATTCGGAATTCGGAATTCGGAATTCGGAATTCGGAACTCGGAACTCGGAATTTGGAATTTGTAATTTGGAACTTGATATTCGAAATTCGGAACTCAGAACTCGAAACTCGAAACTCGAAACTCGAAACTCGGAACTCGAAACTCGGAATTCGGAATTCAGAATTCGGAACTCGGAATTCAGAATTCGGAACCCGGAATTCGGAATTCGGAATTCGGAACTCGGAACTCGAAATTCGGAATTTGGATCTCTGAACTCGGAATTTGGAATTTGGAATTCAGAATTCGGAACATGGAACTCGGAAATCAGAACTCGATATTGGGAACTCGGAACTCGAAACTCAGAACTCGGAATTCGGAATTTGGAACTCAGAACTCGGAACTCGGAACTCGATATTCGGAACTCGGAACTCGGAACTCGGAACTCGGAACTCGGAACTTGGAATTAAGAATTTGGAATTCGGAATTCTGAACTCGGAATTCGGAATTCGGAATTTGAAATTTGAAATTCTGGACTCGGAACTCGGAATTCGGAATTCGGAACTCGGAACTCGGAACTCGGAACTCGAAACTCGAAATTCGGAACTCGGAACTCGGAACTCGATATTCGGAACTCGGAACTCGGAACTCGGAACTCGGAATTCTGAATTTGGAATTCAGAATTCTGAACTCGGAATTCGGAATTTGAAATTTGAAATTCTGGACTCGGAACTCAGAATTCGGAACTCGGAACTCAGAACTTGGAATTTGAAATTCGGAATTCTGAACTTGGAATTCGGAATTTGAAATTTGAAATTCTGGACTCGGAACTCGGAACTCGGAATTCGGAATTCGGAACTCGGAATTCGGAATTCGGAATTCGGAATTCGGAATTCGGAACTCGGAACTCGAAATTCAGAATTTGGATCTCTGAACTCAGAATTTGGAATTTGGAATTCAGAATTCGGTACATGGAACTCGGAAATCAAAACTCGATATTCGGAACTCGGAACTCAGAACTCGGAATTCGGAATTCGGAATTCAGAACTCGGAACTCGGAATTCGAAGTTCGGAAATCAGAATTCGGAATTCGGAATTCGGAATTCGGAATTCGGAATTCGGAATTTGGAATTCAGAATTCGGAACTCGGAATTCGGAATTCGGAATTCGGAACTCGGAACTCGGAACTCGGAACTTGGAATTCGGAATTTGAAATTTGCAATTCGGATCGCCGAACTCCGAACTCCGAACTCCAAAATCAAAAATCGGAAGAAGGAACTCGGAACTCGGAATTCGGAATTCGGAAATTGGAACTCTGAACTCGTAACTCAGATCTCGGAACTCGGAAGTCGGAACTCGGAATTTGGAATTCGGAACTTGATATTCGGAATTCGGAACTCGGGACTCAGAACTCGGAACTCGGAAGTCGGAACTCGGAATTTGGAATTCAGAACTTGATATTCGGAATTCAGAACTCAGAACTCGAAACTCGGAACTTGAAACTCGGAATTCGGAATTCGGAACTCAGAATTCAGAATTCGGAACTCGGAATTCAGAATTCGGAACTCGGAATTCGGAATTCGGAATTCGGAATTCGGAATTCGGAACTCGGAACTCGGAATTTGGAATTTGTAATTTGGAACTTGATATTCGAAATTCGGAACTCAGAACTCGAAACTCGAAACTCGAAACTCGAAACTCGGAACTCGAAACTCGAATTCGGAATTCAGAATTCGGAACTCGGAATTCAGAATTCGGAACCCGGAATTCGGAATTCGGAATTCGGAACTCAGAACTCGAAATTCGGAATTTGGATCTCTGAACTCGGAATTTGGAATTTGGAATTCAGAATTCGGAACATGGAACTCGGAAATCAGAACTCGATATTGGGAACTCGGAACTCGAAACTCAGAACTCGGAATTCGGAATTTGGAACTCAGAACTCGGAACTCGGAACTCGATATTCGGAAATCGGAACTTGGAACTCGGAACTCGGAACTCGGAACTTGGAATTAAGAATTTAGAATTCGGAATTCTGAACTCGGAATTCAGAATTCGGAATTTGAAATTTGAAATTCTGGACTCGGTACTCGGAACTCGGAATTCAGAATTCGGAACTCGGAACTCGGAACTCGAAATTCAGAATTTGGATCTCTGAACTCGGAATTTGGAATTTGGAATTCAGAATTCGGAACATGGAACTCGGAAATCAGAACTCGATATTCGGAACTCGGAACTCAGAACTCAGAATTCGGAATTTGGAACTCCGGACTCGGCACTCGGAACTCGGAACTCGGAATTTGTAATTTGGAACTTGATATTCGGAATTCGGAACTTGGAACTCGGAACTCGGAATTCGGAATTTGGATCTCTGAACTCGGAATTTGGAATTTGGAATTCAGAATTCGGAACATGGAACTCGGAAATCAGAACTCGATATTCGGAACTCGGAACTCAGAACTCAGAATTCGGAACTCGGAACTCAGAACTCAGAATTCGGAATTTGGAACTCAGAACTCGGCACTCGGAACTCGGAACTCGGAATTTGTAATTTGGAACTTGATATTCGAAATTTGTAATTTGGAACTTGATATTCGGATTTCGGAACTTGGAACTCGGAACTCGGAACTCGAAACTCGAAACTCGGAACTCGGAACTTGGAACTCGGAACTCGGAACTCGATATTCGGAACTCGGAACTCGGAATTCCGAATTTGGAATTCAGAATTCTGAACTCGGAATTCGGAATTCGGAATTTGAAATTTGAAATTCTGGACTCGGAACTCAGAATTCGGAACTCGGAACTCAGAACTTGGAATTTGAAATTCGGGACTCGGAATTCGGAATTTGGAATTTGGAATTTGGAATTTGGAATTTGAAATTCTGGACTCGGAATTCGGAATTCGGAACTCAGAACTCGATATTCGGAACTCGGAACTCGGAACTCAGAACTCGGAACTCGGAAGTCGGAACTCGGAACTCGGAACTCGGAATTCGGAACTCGGAATTTGGAATTCGGAATTCTGAACTTGGAATTCGGAATTTGAAATTTGAAATTCTGGACTCGGAACTCAGAACTCGGAATTCGGAATTCGGAACTCGGAATTCAGAATTTGGAATTCGGAATTCGGAATTCGGAATTCGGAATTCGGAATTCGGAATTTGAAATTCTGGACTCGGAATTCGGAATTCGGAACTCAGAACTCGATATTCGGAACTCGGAACTCGGAACTCGGAACTCAGAACTCGGAACTCGGAAGTCGGAACTCGGAATTTGGAATTCGGAACTTGATATTCGGAATTCGGAACTCGGAACTCGGAACTCGAAACTCGAAAATCGGAACTCGGAACTCGAAACTCGAAACTTGAAACTCGGAACTCGGAACTCGGAACTCGGAACTCGGAACTCGGAACTCGGAACTCGGAACTCGGAACTCGATATTCGGAACTCGGAACTCGGAACTCGGAACTCAGTACTCGGAAGTCGGAACTCGGAATTTGGAATTTGGAACTTGATATTCGGAATTCGGAACTCGGGACTCAGAACTCGGAACTCGGAATTCGGAACTCAGAACTCGATATTCGGAACTCGGAACTCGGAACTCAGAACTCGGAACTCGGAAGTCGGAACTCGGAATTTGGAATTCGGAACTTGATATTCGGAATTCGGAACTCGGAACTCGGAACTCGGAATTCTGAATTTGGAATTCAGAATTCTGAACTCGGAATTCGGAATTTGAAATTTGAAATTCTGGACTCGGAACTCGAAATTCAGAATTTGGATCTCTGAACTCAGAATTTGGAATTTGAAATTCGGAATTCTGAACTTGGAATTCGGAATTTGAAATTTGAAATTCTGGACTCGGAACTCGGAACTCGGAATTCGGAATTCGGAACTCGGAATTCGGAATTCGGAATTCGGAATTCGGAATTCGGAACTCGGAACTCGAAATTCAGAATTTGGATCTCTGAACTCAGAATTTGGAATTTGGAATTCAGAATTCGGTACATGGAACTCGGAAATCAAAACTCGATATTCGGAACTCGGAACTCAGAAGCGGAATTCGGAATTCGGAATTCAGAACTCGGAACTCGGAATTCGAAGTTCGGAAATCAGAATTCGGAATTCGGAATTCGGAATTCGGAATTCGGAATTCGGAATTCGGAATTTGGAATTCAGAATTCGGAACTCGGAATTCGGAATTCGGAATTCGGAACTCGGAACTCGGAACTCGGAACTTGGAATTCGGAATTTGAAATTTGCAATTCGGATCGCCGAACTCCGAACTCCGAACTCCAAAATCAAAAATCGGAAGAAGGAACTCGGAACTCGGAATTCGGAATTCGGAAATTGGAACTCTGAACTCGTAACTCAGATCTCGGAACTCGGAAGTCGGAACTCGGAATTTGGAATTCGGAACTTGATATTCGGAATTCGGAACTCAGAACTCGAAACTCGAAACTCGAAACTCGAAACTCGGAACTCGAAACTCGGAATTCGGAATTCAGAATTCGGAACTCGGAATTCAGAATTCGGAACCCGGAATTCGGAATTCGGAATTCGGAACTCGGAACTCGAAATTCGGAATTTGGATCTCTGAACTCGGAATTTGGAATTTGGAATTCAGAATTCGGAACATGGAACTCGGAAATCAGAACTCGATATTGGGAACTCGGAACTCGAAACTCAGAACTCGGAATTCGGAATTTGGAACTCAGAACTCGGAACTCGATATTCGGAAATCGGAACTCGGAACTCGGAACTCGGAACTCGGAACTTGGAATTAAGAATTTAGTATTCGGAATTCTGAACTCGGAATTCGGAATTCGGAATTTGAAATTTGAAATTCTGGACTCGGTACTCGGAACTCGGAATTCAGAATTCGGAACTCGGAACTCGGAACTCGAAATTCAGAATTTGGATCTCTGAACTCGGAATTTGGAATTTGGAATTCAGAATTCGGAACATGGAACTCGGAAATCAGAACTCGATATTCGGAACTCGGAACTCAGAACTCAGAATTCGGAATTTGGAACTCCGGACTCGGCACTCGGAACTCGGAACTCGGAATTTGTAATTTGGAACTTGATATTCGGAATTCGGAACTTGGAACTCGGAACTCGGAATTCGGAATTTGGATCTCTGAACTCGGAATTTGGAATTTGGAATTCAGAATTCGGAACATGGAACTCGGAAATCAGAACTCGATATTCGGAACTCGGAACTCAGAACTCAGAATTCGGAACTCGGAACTCAGAACTCAGAATTCGGAATTTGGAACTCAGAACTCGGCACTCGGAACTCGGAACTCGGAATTTGTAATTTGGAACTTGATATTCGAAATTTGTAATTTGGAACTTGATATTCGGATTTCGGAACTTGGAACTCGGAACTCGGAACTCGAAACTCGAAACTCGGAACTCGGAACTTGGAACTCGGAACTCGGAACTCGATATTCGGAACTCGGAACTCGGAATTCGGAATTCGGAATTTGAAATTTGAAATTCTGGACTCGGAACTCAGAATTCGGAACTCGGAACTCAGAACTTGGAATTTGAAATTCGGGACTGGGAATTCGGAATTTGGAATTTGGAATTTGGAATTTGGAATTTGAAATTCTGGACTCGGAATTCGGAATTCGGAACTCAGAACTCGATATTCGGAACTCGGAACTCAGAACTCAGAATTCGGAACTCGGAACTCAGAACTCAGAATTCGGAATTTGGAACTCAGAACTCAGCACTCGGAACTCGGAACTCGGAATTTGTAATTTGGAACTTGATATTCGAAATTTGTAATTTGGAACTTGATATTCGGATTTCGGAACTTGGAACTCGGAACTCGGAACTCGAAACTCGAAACTCGGAACTCGGAACTTGGAACTCGGAACTCGGAACTCGATATTCGGAACTCGGAACTCGGAACTCGGAACTCGGAACTCGGAACTCGGAACTCGGAATTCAGAATTCGGAATTCGGAATTCGGAATTCGGAATTCGGAATTCGGAATTCGGAATTCGGAATTCGGAATTCGGAATTTGAAATTTGAAATTCTGGACTCGGAACTCGGAACTCGGAACTCGGGACTCGGAATTCGGAATTCGGAATTCGGAATTTGGAATCCGGAATTCGGAATTTGAAATTCTGGACTCGGAATTCGGAACTCAGAATTCAATATTCGGAACTCGGAACTCGGAACTCAGAACTCGGAACTCGGAATTCGAAGTTCGGAAATCAGAATTTGGAATTTGGAATTCGGAATTCGGAATTCGGAATTCGGAATTCGGAATTTGGAATTCAGAATTCGGAACTCGGAATTCGGAATTCGGAATTCGGAATTCGGAATTCGGAATTCGGAACTCGGAACTCGGAACTCGGGACTCAGAACTCGGAACTCGGAACTCGGAATTCGGAACTCAGAACTCGATATTCGGAACTCGGAACTCGGAACTCAGAACTCGGAACTCGAAAATCGGAACTCGGAACTCGAAACTCGAAACTCGAAACTTGGAACTCGGAACTCGGAACTCGGAACTAGGAACTCGGAACTCGGAACTCGGAACTCGGAACTCGGAACTCGGAACTCGGAACTCGATATTCGGAACTCGGAACTCGGAACTCGGAATTCGGAATTTGGAACTCAGAACTCGGCACTCGGAACTCGGAACTCGGAATTTGGAATTTGGAACTTGATATTCGGAATTCGGAACTTGGAACTCGGAACTCGGAACTCGGAATTCGGAACTTGATATTCGGAATTCGGAACTCGGAACTCGAAACTCGAAACTCGAAACTCGAAAATCGGAACTCGGAACTCGAAACTCGAAACTCGGAACTCGGAACTCGGAACTCCGAACTCGGAATTCGGAACTCGGAACACGGCACTCGGAACTTGGAACTCGGAACTCAGAATTCGGAATTTGAAATTTGCAATTCGGATCTCCGAACTCCGAACTCCGAACTCCAAAATCAAAAATCGGAAGAAGGAACTCGGAACTCGGAATTCGGAATTCAGAAATTGGAACTCTGAACTCGTAACTCAGATCTCCGAACTCGGAAGTTGGAACTCGGAATTTGGAATTCGGAACTTGATATTCGGAATTCGGAACTCGGGACTCAGAACTCGGAACTCGGAAGTCAAAACTCGGAAATTGGAATTCGGAACTTGATATTCGGAATTCGGAACTCAGAACTCGAAACTCGGAACTCGAAACTCGGAATTCGGAATTTGGAACTCGGAATTCAGAATTCGGAACTCGGAATTCGGAATTCGGAATTCGGAACTCGGAATTTGGAATTTGGAATTCTGAACTCGGAATTCGGAATTTGAAATTTGAAATTCTGGACTCGGAAATCAGAATTCAGAATTCGGAACTCGGAACTCGGAATTCGAAGTTCGGAAATCAGAATTCGGAATTCGGAATTCGGAACTCGGAACACGGCACTCGGAACTCGGAACTCGGAACTCGGAACTCGGAACTCGATATTCGGAACTCGGAACTCGGAACTCAGAACTCAGAATTCAGAATTTGGAATTCGGAATTCTGAACTCGGAATTCGGAATTCGGAATTCGGAATTCGGAATTCGGAATTCGGAATTCGGAATTCGGAATTCGGAATTCGGAATTCGGAATTCGGAATTCGGAATTTGAAATTTGAAATTCTGGACTCGGAACTCGGAACTCGGAACTCGGGACTCGGAATTCGGAATTCGGAATTCGGAATTTGGAATCCGGAATTCGGAATTTGAAATTCTGGACTCGGAATTCGGAACTCAGAATTCAATATTCGGAACTCGGAACTCGGAACTCAGAACTCGGAACTCGGAATTCGAAGTTCGGAAATCAGAATTTGGAATTTGGAATTCGGAATTCGGAATTCGGAATTCGGAATTTGGAATTCAGAATTCGGAACTCGGAATTCGGAATTCGGAATTCGGAATTCGGAATTCGGAATTCGGAACTCGGAACTCGGAACTCGGGACTCAGAACTCGGAACTCGGAACTCGGAATTCGGAACTCAGAACTCGATATTCGGAACTCGGAACTCGGAACTCAGAACTCGGAACTCGAAAATCGGAACTCGGAACTCGAAACTCGAAACTCGAAACTTGGAACTCGGAACTCGGAACTCGGAACTCGGAACTCGGAACTCGGAACTCGGAACTCGGAACTCGGAACTCGGAACTCGGAACTCGGAACTCGATATTCGGAACTCGGAACTCGGAACTCGGAACTCGAAAATCGGACCTCGGAACTCGAAACTCGAAACTTGAAACTTGGAACTCGGAACTCGGAACTCGGAACTCGGAACTCGGAACTCGGAACTCGGAACTCGGAATTCAGAATTTGAAATTCAGAATTCTGAACTCGGAATTCGGAACTCGGAACTCGGAACTCGAAAATCGGAACTCGGAACTCGAAACTCGAAACTTGAAACTTGGAACTCGGAACTCGGAACTCGGAACTCGGAACTCGGAACTCGGAACTCGGAACTCGGAATTCAGAATTTGAAATTCAGAATTCTGAACTCGGAATTCGGAACTCGGAACTCGGAACTCGGAACTCGGAACTCGGAACTCGGAACTCAGAACTCGGAATTCAGAATTTGAAATTCGGAATTCTGAACTCGGAATTCGGAATTTGAAATTTGAAATTCTGGACTCGGAAATCGGAATTCAGAATTCGGAACTCGGAACTCGGAATTCGAAGTTCGGAAATCAGAATTCGGAATTCGGAATTCGGAACTCGGAACACGGCACTCGGAACTTGGAACTCGGAACTCAGAATTCGGAATTTGAAATTTGCAATTCGGATCTCCGAACTCCGAACTCCGAACTCCAAAATCAAAAATCGGAAAAAGGAACTCGGAACTCAGAATTCGGAATTCAGAAATTGGAACTCTGAACTCGTAACTCAGATCTCGGAACTCGGAAGTCGGAACTCGGAATTTGGAATTCGGAACTTGATATTCGGAATTCGGAACTCGGGACTCAGAACTCGGAACTCGGAACTCGGAAATTGGAATTCGGAACTTGATATTCGGAATTCGGAACTCAGAACTCGAAACTCGGAACTCGAAACTCGAAACTCGAAACTCGGAATTCGGAACTCGGAATTTGGAATTTGGAATTTGGAACTTGATATTCGAAATTCGGAACTCAGAACTCGAAACTCAAAACTCGAAACTCGAAACTCGAAACTCGAAACTCGAAACTTGAAACTCGGAACTCGAAACTCAGAACTCGGAATTCGGAATTTGGAACTCAGAACTCGGCACTCGGAACTCGGAACTCGGAATTTGGAATTTGGAACTTGATATTCGGAATTCGGAACTTGGAACTCGGAACTCGGAATTCGGAACTTGATATTCGGAATTCGGAACTCGGAACTCGAAACTCGAAACTCGAAACTCGAAAATCGGAACTCGGAACTCGAAACTCGAAACTCGGAACTCGGAACTCGGAACTCCGAACTCGGAACTCGGAACTCGATATTCGGAACTCGGAACTCAGAACTCAGAACTCGGAATTCAGAATTTGGAATTCGGAATTCTGAACTCGGAATTCGGAATTCGGAATTCGGAATTAGGAATTCGGAATTTGAAATTTGAAATTTGGAATTTGAAATTCTGGACTCGGAATTCGGAATTCGGATCTCAGAATTCAATATTCGGAACTCGGAATTCGGAACTCAGAACTCGGAACTCGGAATTCGGAACTCGGAATTTGGAATTCGGAATTCTGAACTCGGAATTCGGAATTTGAAATTTGAAATTCTGGACTCGGAACTCGGAATTCGGAATTCGGAATTCAGAACTCGGAACTCGGAATTCGAAGTTCGGAAATCAGAATTCGGAATTTGGAATTCGGAATTCGGAATTCGGAATTCGGAATTCGGAATTTGGAATTCAGAATTCGGAACTCGGAATTCGGAATTCGGAATTCGGAACTCGGAACTCGGAACTCGGAACTCGGAACTTGGAATTCGGAATTTGAAATTTGCAATTCGGATCGCCGAACTCCGAACTCTGAACTCCAAAATCAAAAATCGGAAGAAGGAACTCGGAACTCGGAATTCGGAATTCGGAAATTGGAACTCTGAACTCGTAACTCAGATCTCGGAACTCTAAAGTCGGAACTCGGAATTTGGAATTCGGAACTTGATATTCGGAATTCGGAACTCGGGACTCAGAACTCGGAACTCGGAAGTCGGAACTCGGAATTTGGAATTCAGAACTTGATATTCGGAATTCAGAACTCAGAACTCGAAACTCGGAACTTGAAACTCGGAATTCGGAATTCGGAACTCGGAATTCAGAATTCGGAACTCGGAATTCAGAATTCGGAACTCGGAATTCGGAATTCGGAATTCGGAATTCGGAATTCGGAACTCGGCACTCGGAACTCGATATTCGGAACTCGAAACTCGAAACTCGAAACTCGGAACTCGGAACTCGGAACTCGGAACTCGGAACTCGATATTCGGAACTCGGAACTCGGAACTCGGAACTCGGAACTTGGAATTAAGAATTTGGAATTCGGAATTCGGAACTCGGAACTCGGAACTCGGAACTCGAAATTCGAAATTCGGAACTCGGAACTCGGAACTCGATATTCGGAACTCGGAACTCGGAACTCGGAATTCTGAATTTGGAATTCAGAATTCTGAACTCGGAATTCGGAATTTGAAATTTGAAATTCTGGACTCGGAACTCAGAATTCGGAACTCGGAACTCAGAACTTGGAATTTGAAATTCGGAATTCTGAACTTGGAATTCGGAATTTGAAATTTGAAATTCTGGACTCGGAACTCGGAACTCGGAATTCGGAATTCGGAACTCGGAATTCGGAATTCGGAATTCAGAATTCGGAATTCGGAATTCGGAACTCGGAACTCGAAATTCAGAATTTGGATCTCTGAACTCAGAATTTGGAATTTGGAATTCAGAATTCGGAACATGGAACTCGGAAATCAGAACTCGATATTCGGAACTCGGAACTCAGAACTCGGAATTCGGAATTTGGAACTCAGGACTCGGCACTCGGAACTCGGAACTCGAAACTCGAAAATCGGAACTCGAAACTCGAAACTCGGAACTCGGAACTCGGAACTCGGAACTCGGAACTCGATATTCGGAACTCGGAACTCGGAACTCAGAACTCGGAATTCAGAATTTGGAATTTGGAATTCTGAACTCGGAATTCGGAATTCGGAATTCGGAATTAGGAATTCGGAATTTGAAATTTGAAATTCTGGACTCGGAACTCGGAACTCGGGACTCGGAATTTGGAATTTGGAATTTGGAATTTGGAATTTGGAATTTGAAATTCTGGACTCGGAATTCGGAATTCGGATCTCAGAATTCAATATTCGGAACTCGGAATTCGGAACTCAGAACTCGGAACTCGGAATTCGGAACTCGGAATTTGGAATTCTGAATTCTGAACTCGGAATTCGGAATTTGAAATTTGAAATTCTGGACTCGGAACTCGGAATTCGGAATTCGGAATTCAGAACTCGGAACTCGGAATTCGGAACTCGGAATTCGGAATTCGGAATTCTGAACTTGGAATTCGGAATTTGAAATTTGAAATTCTGGATTCGGTACTCGGAACTCGGAATTCAGAATTCGGAACTCGGAACTCGGAACTCGAAATTCAGAATTTGGATCTCTGAACTCGGAATTTGGAATTTGGAATTCAGAATTCGGAACATGGAACTCGGAAATCAGAACTCGATATTCGGAACTCGGAACTCAGAACTCAGAATTCGGAATTTGGAACTACGGACTCGGCACTCGGAACTCGGAACTCGGAATTTGTAATTTGGAACTTGATATTCGGAATTCGGAACTTGGAACTCGGAACTCAGAATTCGGAATTTGGATCTCTGAACTCGGAATTTGGAATTTGGAATTTGGAATTCAGAATTCGGAACATGGAACTCGGAAATCAGAACTCGATATTCGGAACTCGGAACTCAGAACTCAGAATTCGGAACTCGGAACTCGGAACTCGGAACTCGAAACTCGAAATTCGGAACTCGGAACTCGGAACTCGATATTCGGAACTCGGAACTCGGAACTCAGAATTCTGAATTTGGAATTCAGAATTCTGAACTCGGAATTCGGAATTTGAAATTTGAAATTCTGGACTCGGAACTCAGAATTCGGAACTCGGAACTCAGAACTTGGAATATGAAATTCGGAATTCTGAACTTGGAATTCGGAATTTGAAATTTGAAATTCTGGACTCGGAACTCGGAACTCGGAATTCGGAATTCGGAACTCGGAATTCGGAATTCGGAATTCGGAATTTGGAATTCGGAATTCGGAACTCGGAACTCGAAATTCAGAATTTGGATCTCTGAACTCAGAATTTGGAATTTGGAATTCAGAATTCGGAACATGGAACTCGGAAATCAGAACTCGATATTCGGAACTCGGAACTCAGAACTCGGAATTCGGAATTTGGAACTCAGGACTCGGCACTCGGAACTCGGAACTCGAAACTCGAAAATCGGAACTCGAAACTCGAAACTCGGAACTCGGAACTCAGAACTCGGAACTCGGAACTCGATATTCGGAACTCGGAACTCGGAACTCAGAACTCGGAATTCAGAATTTGGAATTTGGAATTCTGAACTCGGAATTCGGAATTCGGAATTCGGAATTAGGAATTCGGAATTTGAAATTTGAAATTCTGGACTCGGAACTCGGAACTCGGGACTCGGAATTCGGAATTCGGAATTTGGAATTTGGAATTTGGAATTTGAAATTCTGGACTCGGAATTCGGAATTCGGATCTCAGAATTCAATATTCGGAACTCGGAATTCGGAACTCAGAACTCGGAACTCGGAATTCGGAACTCGGAATTTGGAATTCGGAATTCTGAACTCGGAATTCGGAATTTGAAATTTGAAATTCTGGACTCGGAACTCGGAATTCGGAATTCGGAATTCAGAACTCGGAACTCGGAATTCGGAACTCGGAATTCGGAATTCGGAATTCTGAACTTGGAATTCGGAATTTGAAATTTGAAATTCTGGATTCGGTACTCGGAACTCGGAATTCAGAATTCGGAACTCGGAACTCGGAACTCGAAATTCAGAATTTGGATCTCTGAACTCGGAATTTGGAATTTGGAATTCAGAATTCGGAACATGGAACTCGGAAATCAGAACTCGATATTCGGAACTCGGAACTCAGAACTCAGAATTCGGAATTTGGAACTCCGGACTCGGCACTCGGAACTCGGAACTCGGAATTTGTAATTTGGAACTTGATATTCGGAATTCGGAACTTGGAACTCGGAACTCGGAATTCGGAATTTGGATCTCTGAACTCGGAATTTGGAATTTGGAATTCAGAATTCGGAACATGGAACTCGGAAATCAGAACTCGATATTCGGAACTCGGAACTCAGAACTCAGAATTCGGAACTCGGAACTCAGAACTCAGAATTCGGAATTTGGAACTCAGAACTCGGCACTCGGAACTCGGAACTCGGAATTTGTAATTTGGAACTTGATATTCGAAATTTGTAATTTGGAACTTGATATTCGGAATTCGGAACTTGGAACTCGGAACTCGGAATTCGGAACTTGATATTCGGAATTCGGAACTCGGAACTCGAAACTCGAAACTCGAAACTCGAAAATCGGAACTCGGAACTCGGAACTCGAAACTCGAAACTCGGAACTCGGAACTCGGAACTCCGAACTCGGAACTCGGAACTCGATATTCGGAACTCGGAACTCAGAACTCAGAACTCGGAATTCAGAATTTGGAATTCGGAATTCTGAACTCGGAATTCGGAATTCGGAATTCGGAATTAGGAATTCGGAATTTGAAATTTGAAATTTGGAATTTGAAATTCTGGACTCGGAATTCGGAATTCGGATCTCAGAATTCAATATTCGGAACTCGGAATTCGGAACTCAGAACTCGGAACTCGGAATTCGGAACTCGGAATTTGGAATTCGGAATTCTGAACTCGGAATTCGGAATTTGAAATTTGAAATTCTGGACTCGGAACTCGGAATTCGGAATTCGGAATTCAGAACTCGGAACTCGGAATTCGAAGTTCGGAAATCAGAATTCGGAATTTGGAATTCGGAATTCGGAATTCGGAATTCGGAATTCGGAATTTGGAATTCAGAATTCGGAACTCGGAATTCGGAATTCGGAATTCGGAACTCGGAACTCGGAACTCGGAACTCGGAACTTGGAATTCGGAATTTGAAATTTGCAATTCGGATCGCCGAACTCCGAACTCTGAACTCCAAAATCAAAAATCGGAAGAAGGAACTCGGAACTCGGAATTCGGAATTCGGAAATTGGAACTCTGAACTCGTAACTCAGATCTCGGAACTCTAAAGTCGGAACTCGGAATTTGGAATTCGGAACTTGATATTCGGAATTCGGAACTCGGGACTCAGAACTCGGAACTCGGAAGTCGGAACTCGGAATTTGGAATTCAGAACTTGATATTCGGAATTCAGAACTCAGAACTCGAAACTCGGAACTTGAAACTCGGAATTCGGAATTCGGAACTCGGAATTCAGAATTCGGAACTCGGAATTCAGAATTCGGAACTCGGAATTCGGAATTCGGAATTCGGAATTCGGAATTCGGAACTCGGCACTCGGAACTCGATATTCGGAACTCGAAACTCGAAACTCGAAACTCGGAACTCGGAACTCGGAACTCGGAACTCGGAACTCGATATTCGGAACTCGGAACTCGGAACTCGGAACTCGGAACTTGGAATTAAGAATTTGGAATTCGGAATTCGGAACTCGGAACTCGGAACTCGGAACTCGAAATTCGAAATTCGGAACTCGGAACTCGGAACTCGATATTCGGAACTCGGAACTCGGAACTCGGAATTCTGAATTTGGAATTCAGAATTCTGAACTCGGAATTCGGAATTTGAAATTTGAAATTCTGGACTCGGAACTCAGAATTCGGAACTCGGAACTCAGAACTTGGAATTTGAAATTCGGAATTCTGAACTTGGAATTCGGAATTTGAAATTTGAAATTCTGGACTCGGAACTCGGAACTCGGAATTCGGAATTCGGAACTCGGAATTCGGAATTCGGAATTCAGAATTCGGAATTCGGAATTCGGAACTCGGAACTCGAAATTCAGAATTTGGATCTCTGAACTCAGAATTTGGAATTTGGAATTCAGAATTCGGAACATGGAACTCGGAAATCAGAACTCGATATTCGGAACTCGGAACTCAGAACTCGGAATTCGGAATTTGGAACTCAGGACTCGGCACTCGGAACTCGGAACTCGAAACTCGAAAATCGGAACTCGAAACTCGAAACTCGGAACTCGGAACTCGGAACTCGGAACTCGGAACTCGATATTCGGAACTCGGAACTCGGAACTCAGAACTCGGAATTCAGAATTTGGAATTTGGAATTCTGAACTCGGAATTCGGAATTCGGAATTCGGAATTAGGAATTCGGAATTTGAAATTTGAAATTCTGGACTCGGAACTCGGAACTCGGGACTCGGAATTTGGAATTTGGAATTTGGAATTTGGAATTTGGAATTTGAAATTCTGGACTCGGAATTCGGAATTCGGATCTCAGAATTCAATATTCGGAACTCGGAATTCGGAACTCAGAACTCGGAACTCGGAATTCGGAACTCGGAATTTGGAATTCTGAATTCTGAACTCGGAATTCGGAATTTGAAATTTGAAATTCTGGACTCGGAACTCGGAATTCGGAATTCGGAATTCAGAACTCGGAACTCGGAATTCGGAACTCGGAATTCGGAATTCGGAATTCTGAACTTGGAATTCGGAATTTGAAATTTGAAATTCTGGATTCGGTACTCGGAACTCGGAATTCAGAATTCGGAACTCGGAACTCGGAACTCGAAATTCAGAATTTGGATCTCTGAACTCGGAATTTGGAATTTGGAATTCAGAATTCGGAACATGGAACTCGGAAATCAGAACTCGATATTCGGAACTCGGAACTCAGAACTCAGAATTCGGAATTTGGAACTACGGACTCGGCACTCGGAACTCGGAACTCGGAATTTGTAATTTGGAACTTGATATTCGGAATTCGGAACTTGGAACTCGGAACTCAGAATTCGGAATTTGGATCTCTGAACTCGGAATTTGGAATTTGGAATTTGGAATTCAGAATTCGGAACATGGAACTCGGAAATCAGAACTCGATATTCGGAACTCGGAACTCAGAACTCAGAATTCGGAACTCGGAACTCGGAACTCGGAACTCGAAACTCGAAATTCGGAACTCGGAACTCGGAACTCGATATTCGGAACTCGGAACTCGGAACTCAGAATTCTGAATTTGGAATTCAGAATTCTGAACTCGGAATTCGGAATTTGAAATTTGAAATTCTGGACTCGGAACTCAGAATTCGGAACTCGGAACTCAGAACTTGGAATATGAAATTCGGAATTCTGAACTTGGAATTCGGAATTTGAAATTTGAAATTCTGGACTCGGAACTCGGAACTCGGAATTCGGAATTCGGAACTCGGAATTCGGAATTCGGAATTCGGAATTTGGAATTCGGAATTCGGAACTCGGAACTCGAAATTCAGAATTTGGATCTCTGAACTCAGAATTTGGAATTTGGAATTCAGAATTCGGAACATGGAACTCGGAAATCAGAACTCGATATTCGGAACTCGGAACTCAGAACTCGGAATTCGGAATTTGGAACTCAGGACTCGGCACTCGGAACTCGGAACTCGAAACTCGAAAATCGGAACTCGAAACTCGAAACTCGGAACTCGGAACTCAGAACTCGGAACTCGGAACTCGATATTCGGAACTCGGAACTCGGAACTCAGAACTCGGAATTCAGAATTTGGAATTTGGAATTCTGAACTCGGAATTCGGAATTCGGAATTCGGAATTAGGAATTCGGAATTTGAAATTTGAAATTCTGGACTCGGAACTCGGAACTCGGGACTCGGAATTCGGAATTCGGAATTTGGAATTTGGAATTTGGAATTTGAAATTCTGGACTCGGAATTCGGAATTCGGATCTCAGAATTCAATATTCGGAACTCGGAATTCGGAACTCAGAACTCGGAACTCGGAATTCGGAACTCGGAATTTGGAATTCGGAATTCTGAACTCGGAATTCGGAATTTGAAATTTGAAATTCTGGACTCGGAACTCGGAATTCGGAATTCGGAATTCAGAACTCGGAACTCGGAATTCGGAACTCGGAATTCGGAATTCGGAATTCTGAACTTGGAATTCGGAATTTGAAATTTGAAATTCTGGATTCGGTACTCGGAACTCGGAATTCAGAATTCGGAACTCGGAACTCGGAACTCGAAATTCAGAATTTGGATCTCTGAACTCGGAATTTGGAATTTGGAATTCAGAATTCGGAACATGGAACTCGGAAATCAGAACTCGATATTCGGAACTCGGAACTCAGAACTCAGAATTCGGAATTTGGAACTCCGGACTCGGCACTCGGAACTCGGAACTCGGAATTTGTAATTTGGAACTTGATATTCGGAATTCGGAACTTGGAACTCGGAACTCGGAATTCGGAATTTGGATCTCTGAACTCGGAATTTGGAATTTGGAATTCAGAATTCGGAACATGGAACTCGGAAATCAGAACTCGATATTCGGAACTCGGAACTCAGAACTCAGAATTCGGAACTCGGAACTCAGAACTCAGAATTCGGAATTTGGAACTCAGAACTCGGCACTCGGAACTCGGAACTCGGAATTTGTAATTTGGAACTTGATATTCGAAATTTGTAATTTGGAACTTGATATTCGGAATTCGGAACTTGGAACTTGGAACTCGGAACTCGGAACTCGGAACTCGAAACTCGAAACTCGGAACTCGGAACTCAGAAATTGGAACTCTGAACTCGTAACTCAGATCTCCGAACTCGGAAGTCGGAACTCGGAATTTGGAATTCGGAACTTGATATTTGGAATTCGGAACTTGGAACTCGGAACTCGGAACTCGATATTCGGAACTCGGAACTCGGAATTCCGAATTTGGAATTCAGAATTCTGAACTCGGAATTCGGAATTTGAAATTTGAAATTTGAAATTCTGGACTCGGAACTCAGAATTCGGAACTCGGAACTCAGAACTTGGAATTTGAAATTCTGGACTCGGAATTCGGAATTCGGAACTCAGAACTCGATATTCGGAACTCGGAACTCGGAACTCAGAACTCGGAACTCGGAAGTCGGAACTCGGAACTCGGAACTCGGAACTCAGAATTCGGAACTCGGAATTTGGAATTCGGAATTCTGAACTTGGAATTCGGAATTTGAAATTTGAAATTCTGGACTCGGAACTCGGAATTCGGAATTCGGAACTCGGAACTCGGAATTCGAAGTTCGGAAATCAGAATTCGGAATTCGGAATTCGGAATACGGAATTCGGAATTCGGAATTCGGAATTCGGAATTCGGAATTCGGAATTCGGAATTCGGAATTCGGAATTCGGAATTCGGAATTCGGAATTTGAAATTCTGGACTCGGAATTCGGAATTCGGAACTCAGAACTCGATATTCGGAACTCGGAACTCGGAACTCAGAACTCGGAACTCGGAAGTCGGAACTCGGAATTTGGAATTCGGAACTTTATATTCGGAATTCGGAACTCGGAACTCGGAACTCGAAACTCGAAGTTCGGAAATCAGAATTCGGAATTCGGAATTCGGAATACGGAATTCGGAATTCGGAACTTGATATTCGGAACTCGGAACTCGGAACTCGGAACTCGGAACTCGGAACTCGGAACTCGAAACTCGGAACTCGGAACTCAGAAATTGGAACTCTGAACTCGTAACTCAGATCTCCGAACTCGGAAGTCGGAACTCGGAATTTGGAATTCGGAACTTGATATTTGGAATTCGGAACTTGGAACTCGGAACTCGGAACTCGATATTCGGAACTCGGAACTCGGAATTCCGAATTTGGAATTCAGAATTCTGAACTCGGAATTCGGAATTTGAAATTTGAAATTTGAAATTCTGGACTCGGAACTCAGAATTCGGAACTCGGAACTCAGAACTTGGAATTTGAAATTCTGGACTCGGAATTCGGAATTCGGAACTCAGAACTCGATATTCGGAACTCGGAACTCGGAACTCAGAACTCGGAACTCGGAAGTCGGAACTCGGAACTCGGAACTCGGAACTCGGAACTCAGAATTCGGAACTCGGAATTTGGAATTCGGAATTCTGAACTTGGAATTCGGAATTTGAAATTTGAAATTCTGGACTCGGAACTCGGAATTCGGAATTCGGAACTCGGAACTCGGAATTCGAAGTTCGGAAATCAGAATTCGGAATTCGGAATTCGGAATACGGAATTCGGAATTCGGAATTCGGAATTCGGAATTCGGAATTCGGAATTCGGAATTCGGAATTCGGAATTCGGAATTCGGAATTTGAAATTCTGGACTCGGAATTCGGAATTCGGAACTCAGAACTCGATATTCGGAACTCGGAACTCGGAACTCAGAACTCGGAACTCGGAAGTCGGAACTCGGAATTTGGAATTCGGAACTTTATATTCGGAATTCGGAACTCGGAACTCGGAACTCGAAACTCGAAGTTCGGAAATCAGAATTCGGAATTCGGAATTCGGAATACGGAATTCGGAATTCGGAACTTGATATTCGGAACTCGGAACTCGGAACTCGGAACTCGGAACTCGGAACTCGGAACTCGGAACTCGGAACTCGGAACTCGGAACTCGATATTCGGAACTCGGAAGTCGGAACTCGGAATTTGGAATTCGGAACTTGATATTCGGAATTCGGAACTCGGGACTCAGATCTCGGAACTCGGAAGTCGGAACTCGGAATTTGGAATTCGGAACTTGATATTCGGAATTCGGAACTCGGGACTCAGAACTCGGAACTCGGAATTCGGAACTCAGAACTCGATATTCGGAACTCGGAACTCGGAACTCAGAACTCGGAACTCGGAAGTCGGAACTCGGAATTTGGAATTCGGAACTTGATATTCGGAATTCGGAACTCGGAACTCGGAACTCGAAACTCGAAAATCGGAACTCGGAACTCGAAACTCGAAACTTGAAACTTGGAACTCGGAACTCGGAACTCGGAACTCGGAACTCGGAACTCGGAACTCGGAACTCGATATTCGGAACTCGGAATTCGTAACTCGGAACTCAGAACTCGGAAGTCGGAACTCGGAATTTGGAATTCAGAACTTGATATTCGGAATTCGGAACTCGGAACTCGGAACTCGGAACTCGAAAATCGGAACTCGGAACTCGAAACTCGAAACTCGGAACTCGGAACTTGGAACTCGGAACTCGGAACTCGATATTCGGAACTCGGAACTCGGAATTCCGAATTTGGAATTCAGAATTCTGAACTCGGAATTCGGAATTCGGAATTTGAAATTTGAAATTCTGGACTCGGAACTCAGAATTCGGAACTCGGAACTCAGAACTTGGAATTTGAAATTCGGGACTCGGAATTTGGAATTTGGAATTCTGAACTTGGAATTCGGAATTTGAAATTTGAAATTCTGGACTCGGAACTCAGAACTCGGAATTCGGAATTCGGAACTCGGAACTCGGAATTCGGAATTCGGAACTCGGAATTCAGAATTCGGAACTCGGAATTCAGAATTCGGAACTCGGAATTCGGAATTCGGAATTCGGAATTCGGAATTCGGAACTCGGCACTCGGAACTCGATATTCGGAACTCGAAACTCGAAACTCGAAACTCGGAACTCGGAACTCGGAACTCGGAACTCGGAACTCGATATTCGGAACTCGGAACTCGGAACTCGGAACTCGGAACTCGGAACTCGGAACTTGGAATTAAGAATTTGGAATTCGGAATTCGGAACTCGGAACTCGGAACTCGGAACTCGAAACTCGAAATTCGGAACTCGGAACTCGGAACTCGATATTCGGAACTCGGAACTCGGAACTCGGAATTCTGAATTTGGAATTCAGAATTCTGAACTCGGAATTCGGAATTTGAAATTTGAAATTCTGGACTCGGAACTCAGAATTCGGAACTCGGAACTCAGAACTTGGAATTTGAAATTCGGAATTCTGAACTTGGAATTCGGAATTTGAAATTTGAAATTCTGGACTCGGAACTCGGAACTCGGAATTCGGAATTCGGAACTCGGAATTCGGAATTCGGAATTCGGAATTCGGAATTCGGAATTCGGAACTCGGAACTCGAAATTCAGAATTTGGATCTCTGAACTCAGAATTTGGAATTTGGAATTCAGAATTCGGAACATGGAACTCGGAAATCAGAACTCGATATTCGGAACTCGGAACTCAGAACTCGGAATTCGGAATTTGGAACTCAGGACTCGGCACTCGGAACTCGGAACTCGAAACTCGAAAATCGGAACTCGAAACTCGAAACTCGGAACTCGGAACTCGGAACTCGGAACTCGGAACTCGATATTCGGAACTCGGAACTCGGAACTCAGAACTCGGAATTCAGAATTTGGAATTTGGAATTCTGAACTCGGAATTCGGAATTCGGAATTCGGAACTCGGAACTCGGAACTCGAAATTCAGAATTTGGATCTCTGAACTCAGAACTCGGAATTCAGAATTTGGAATTTGGAATTCAGAATTCTGAACTCGGAATTCGGAATTTGAAATTTGAAATTTGAAATTCTGGACTCGGAACTCGGAACTCGGGACTCGGAATTCAGAATTCGGAATTTGGAATTTGGAATTTGGAATTTGAAATTCTGGACTCGGAATTCGGAATTCGGATCTCAGAATTCAATATTCGGAACTCGGAATTCGGAACTCAGAACTCGGAACTCGGAATTCGGAACTCGGAATTTGGAATTCGGAATTCTGAACTCGGAATTCGGAATTTGAAATTTGAAATTCTGGACTCGGAACTCGGAATTCGGAATTCGGAATTCAGAACTCGGAACTCGGAATTCGGAACTCGGAATTCGGAATTCTGAACTTGGAATTCGGAATTTGAAATTTGAAATTCTGGATTCGGTACTCGGAACTCGGAATTCAGAATTCGGAACTCGGAACTCGGAACTCGAAATTCAGAATTTGGATCTCTGAACTCGGAATTTGGAATTTGGAATTCAGAATTCGGAACATGGAACTCGGAAATCAGAACTCGATATTCGGAACTCGGAACTCAGAACTCAGAATTCGGAATTTGGAACTCCGGACTCGGCACTCGGAACTCGGAACTCGGAATTTGTAATTTGGAACTTGATATTCGGAATTCGGAACTTGGAACTCGGAACTCAGAATTCGGAATTTGGATCTCTGAACTCGGAATTTGGAATTTGGAATTCAGAATTCGGAACATGGAACTCGGAAATCAGAACTCGATATTCGGAACTCGGAACTCAGAACTCAGAATTCGGAACTCGGAACTCGGAACTCGGAACTCGAAACTCGAAATTCGGAACTCGGAACTCGGAACTCGATATTCGGAACTCGGAACTCGGAACTCGGAATTCTGAATTTGGAATTCAGAATTCTGAACTCGGAATTCGGAATTTGAAATTTGAAATTCTGGACTCGGAACTCAGAATTCGGAACTCGGAACTCAGAACTTGGAATTTGAAATTCGGAATTCTGAACTTGGAATTCGGAATTTGAAATTTGAAATTCTGGACTCGGAACTCGGAACTCGGAATTCGGAATTCGGAACTCGGAATTCGGAATTCGGAATTCGGAATTCGGAATTCGGAATTCGGAACTCGGAACTCGAAATTCAGAATTTGGATCTCTGAACTCAGAATTTGGAATTTGGAATTCAGAATTCGGAACATGGAACTCGGAAATCAGAACTCGATATTCGGAACTCGGAACTCAGAACTCGGAATTCGGAATTTGGAACTCAGGACTCGGCACTCGGAACTCGGAACTCGAAACTCGAAAATCGGAACTCGGAACTCGAAACTCGGAACTCGGAACTCGGAACTCGGAACTCGGAACTTGAAACTCGGAACTCGGAACTCGATATTCGGAACTCGGAACTCGGAATTCCGAATTTGGAATTCAGAATTCTGAACTCGGAATTCGGAATTCGGAATTTGAAATTTGAAATTCTGGACTCGGAACTCAGAATTCGGAACTCGGAACTCAGAACTTGGAATTTGAAATTCGGGACTCGGAATTTGGAATTTGGAATTCTGAACTTGGAATTCGGAATTTGAAATTTGAAATTCTGGACTCGGAACTCAGAACTCGGAATTCGGAATTCGGAACTCGGAACTCGGAATTCGGAATTCGGAACTCGGAATTCAGAATTCGGAACTCGGAATTCAGAATTCGGAACTCGGAATTCGGAATTCGGAATTCGGAATTCGGAATTCGGAACTCGGCACTCGGAACTCGATATTCGGAACTCGGAACTCGGAATTCCGAATTTGGAATTCAGAATTCTGAACTCGGAATTCGGAATTCGGAATTTGAAATTTGAAATTCTGGACTCGGAACTCAGAATTCGGAACTCGGAACTCAGAACTTGGAATTTGAAATTCGGGACTCGGAATTTGGAATTTGGAATTCTGAACTTGGAATTCGGAATTTGAAATTTGAAATTCTGGACTCGGAACTCAGAACTCGGAATTCGGAATTCGGAACTCGGAACTCGGAATTCGGAATTCGGAACTCGGAATTCAGAATTCGGAACTCGGAATTCAGAATTCGGAACTCGGAATTCGGAATTCGGAATTCGGAATTCAGAATTCGGAACTCGGAACTTGGAATTAAGAATTTGGAATTCGGAATTCGGAACTCGGAACTCGGAACTCGGAACTCGAAACTCGAAATTCGGAACTCGGAACTCGGAACTCGATATTCGGAACTCGGAACTCGGAACTCGGAATTCTGAATTTGGAATTCAGAATTCTGAACTCGGAATTCGGAATTTGAAATTTGAAATTCTGGACTCGGAACTCAGAATTCGGAACTCGGAACTCAGAACTTGGAATTTGAAATTCGGAATTCTGAACTTGGAATTCGGAATTTGAAATTTGAAATTCTGGACTCGGAACTCGGAACTCGGAATTCGGAATTCGGAACTCGGAATTCGGAATTCGGAATTCGGAATTCGGAATTCGGAATTCGGAACTCGGAACTCGAAATTCAGAATTTGGATCTCTGAACTCAGAATTTGGAATTTGGAATTCAGAATTCGGAACATGGAACTCGGAAATCAGAACTCGATATTCGGAACTCGGAACTCAGAACTCGGAATTCGGAATTTGGAACTCAGGACTCGGCACTCGGAACTCGGAACTCGAAACTCGAAAATCGGAACTCGAAACTCGAAACTCGGAACTCGGAACTCGGAACTCGGAACTCGGAACTCGATATTCGGAACTCGGAACTCGGAACTCAGAACTCGGAATTCAGAATTTGGAATTTGGAATTCTGAACTCGGAATTCGGAATTCGGAATTCGGAACTCGGAACTCGGAACTCGAAATTCAGAATTTGGATCTCTGAACTCAGAACTCGGAATTCAGAATTTGGAATTTGGAATTCAGAATTCTGAACTCGGAATTCGGAATTTGAAATTTGAAATTTGAAATTCTGGACTCGGAACTCGGAACTCGGGACTCGGAATTCAGAATTCGGAATTTGGAATTTGGAATTTGGAATTTGAAATTCTGGACTCGGAATTCGGAATTCGGATCTCAGAATTCAATATTCGGAACTCGGAATTCGGAACTCAGAACTCGGAACTCGGAATTCGGAACTCGGAATTTGGAATTCGGAATTCTGAACTCGGAATTCGGAATTTGAAATTTGAAATTCTGGACTCGGAACTCGGAATTCGGAATTCGGAATTCAGAACTCGGAACTCGGAATTCGGAACTCGGAATTCGGAATTCGGAATTCTGAACTTGGAATTCGGAATTTGAAATTTGAAATTCTGGATTCGGTACTCGGAACTCGGAATTCAGAATTCGGAACTCGGAACTCGGAACTCGAAATTCAGAATTTGGATCTCTGAACTCGGAATTTGGAATTTGGAATTCAGAATTCGGAACATGGAACTCGGAAATCAGAACTCGATATTCGGAACTCGGAACTCAGAACTCAGAATTCGGAATTTGGAACTCCGGACTCGGCACTCGGAACTCGGAACTCGGAATTTGTAATTTGGAACTTGATATTCGGAATTCGGAACTTGGAACTCGGAACTCAGAATTCGGAATTTGGATCTCTGAACTCGGAATTTGGAATTTGGAATTCAGAATTCGGAACATGGAACTCGGAAATCAGAACTCGATATTCGGAACTCGGAACTCAGAACTCAGAATTCGGAACTCGGAACTCGGAACTCGGAACTCGGAACTCGAAACTCGAAATTCGGAACTCGGAACTCGGAACTCGATATTCGGAACTCGGAACTCGGAACTCGGAATTCTGAATTTGGAATTCAGAATTCTGAACTCGGAATTCGGAATTTGAAATTTGAAATTCTGGACTCGGAACTCAGAATTCGGAACTCGGAACTCAGAACTTGGAATTTGAAATTCGGAATTCTGAACTTGGAATTCGGAATTTGAAATTTGAAATTCTGGACTCGGAACTCGGAACTCGGAATTCGGAATTCGGAACTCGGAATTCGGAATTCGGAATTCGGAATTCGGAATTCGGAATTCGGAACTCGGAACTCGAAATTCAGAATTTGGATCTCTGAACTCAGAATTTGGAATTTGGAATTCAGAATTCGGAACATGGAACTCGGAAATCAGAACTCGATATTCGGAACTCGGAACTCAGAACTCGGAATTCGGAATTTGGAACTCAGGACTCGGCACTCGGAACTCGGAACTCGAAACTCGAAAATCGGAACTCGGAACTCGAAACTCGGAACTCGGAACTCGGAACTCGGAACTCGGAACTCGATATTCGGAACTCGGAACTCGGAACTCAGAACTCGGAATTCAGAATTTGGAATTTGGAATTCTGAACTCGGAATTCGGAATTCGGAATTCGGAATTAGGAATTCGGAATTTGAAATTTGAAATTCTGGACTCGGAACTCGGAACTCGGGACTCGGAATTCGGAATTCGGAATTTGGAATTTGGAATTTGAAATTCTGGACTCGGAATTCGGAATTCGGATCTCAGAATTCAATATTCGGAACTCGGAATTCGGAACTCAGAACTCGGAACTCGGAATTCGGAACTCGGAATTTGGAATTTGGAATTCTGAACTCGGAATTCGGAATTTGAAATTTGAAATTCTGGACTCGGAACTCGGAATTCGGAATTCGGAATTCAGAACTCGGAACTCGGAATTCGGAACTCGGAATTCGGAATTCGGAATTCTGAACTTGGAATTCGGAATTTGAAATTTGAAATTATGGATTCGGTACTCGGAACTCGGAATTCAGAATTCGGAACTCGGAACTCGGAACTCGAAATTCAGAATTTGGAACTCCGGACTCGGCACTCGGAACTCGGAACTCGGAATTTGTAATTTGGAACTTGATATTCGGAATTCGGAACTTGGAACTCGGAACTCGGAATTCGGAATTTGGATCTCTGAACTCGGAATTTGGAATTTGGAATTCAGAATTCGGAACATGGAACTCGGAAATCAGAACTCGATATTCGGAACTCGGAACTCAGAACTCAGAATTCGGAACTCGGAACTCAGAACTCAGAATTCGGAATTTGGAACTCAGAACTCGGCACTCGGAACTCGGAACTCGGAATTTGTAATTTGGAACTTGATATTCGAAATTTGTAATTTGGAACTTGATATTCGGAATTCGGAACTTGGAACTTGGAACTCGGAACTCGGAACTCGGAACTCGAAACTCGAAACTCGGAACTCGGAACTCAGAAATTGGAACTCTGAACTCGTAACTCAGATCTCCGAACTCGGAAGTCGGAACTCGGAATTTGGAATTCGGAACTTGATATTTGGAATTCGGAACTTGGAACTCGGAACTCGGAACTCGATATTCGGAACTCGGAACTCGGAATTCCGAATTTGGAATTCAGAATTCTGAACTCGGAATTCGGAATTTGAAATTTGAAATTTGAAATTCGGGACTCGGAACTCAGAATTCGGAACTCGGAACTCAGAACTTGGAATTTGAAATTCTGGACTCGGAATTCGGAATTCGGAACTCAGAACTCGATATTCGGAACTCGGAACTCGGAACTCAGAACTCGGAACTCGGAAGTCGGAACTCGGAACTCGGAACTCGGAACTCAGAATTCGGAACTCGGAATTTGGAATTCGGAATTCTGAACTTGGAATTCGGAATTTGAAATTTGAAATTCTGGACTCGGAACTCGGAATTCGGAATTCGGAACTCGGAACTCGGAATTCGAAGTTCGGAAATCAGAATTCGGAATTCGGAATTCGGAATACGGAATTCGGAATTCGGAATTCGGAATTCGGAATTCGGAATTCGGAATTCGGAATTCGGAATTCGGAATTCGGAATTCGGAATTTGAAATTCTGGACTCGGAATTCGGAATTCGGAACTCAGAACTCGATATTCGGAACTCGGAACTCGGAACTCAGAACTCGGAACTCGGAAGTCGGAACTCGGAATTTGGAATTCGGAACTTTATATTCGGAATTCGGAACTCGGAACTCGGAACTCGAAACTCGAAGTTCGGAAATCAGAATTCGGAATTCGGAATTCGGAATACGGAATTCGGAATTCGGAACTTGATATTCGGAACTCGGAACTCGGAACTCGGAACTCGGAACTCGGAACTCGGAACTCGGAACTCGGAACTCGGAACTCGGAACTCGATATTCGGAACTCGGAACTCGGAACTCGGAACTCAGAACTCGGAAGTCGGAACTCGGAATTTGGAATTCGGAACTTGATATTCGGAATTCGGAACTCGGGACTCAGATCTCGGAACTCGGAAGTCGGAACTTGGAATTTGGAATTCGGAACTTGATATTCGGAATTCGGAACTCGGGACTCAGAACTCGGAACTCGGAATTCGGAACTCAGAACTCGATATTCGGAACTCGGAACTTGGAACTCAGAACTCGGAACTCGGAAGTCGGAACTCGGAATTTGGAATTCGGAACTTGATATTCGGAATTCGGAACTCGGAACTCGGAACTCGAAACTCGAAAATCGGAACTCGGAACTCGAAACTCGAAACTTGAAACTTGGAACTCGGAACTCGGAACTCGGAACTCGGAACTCGGAACTCGGAACTCGGAACTCGATATTCGGAACTCGGAACTCGTAACTCGGAACTCAGAACTCGGAAGTCGGAACTCGGAATTTGGAATTCAGAACTTGATATTCGGAATTCGGAACTCGGAACTCGGAACTCGGAACTCGAAAATCGGAACTCGGAACTCGAAACTCGAAACTCGGAACTCGGAACTTGGAACTCGGAACTCGGAACTCGATATTCGGAACTCGGAACTCGGAATTCCGAATTTGGAATTCAGAATTCTGAACTCAGAATTCGGAATTCGGAATTTGAAATTTGAAATTCTGGACTCGGAACTCAGAATTCGGAACTCGGAACTCAGAACTTGGAATTTGAAATTCGGGACTCGGAATTTGGAATTCGGAATTCTGAACTTGGAATTCGGAATTTGAAATTTGAAATTCTGGACTCGGAACTCAGAACTCGGAATTCGGAATTCGGAACTCGGAACTCGGAATTCGAAGTTCGGAAATCAGAATTCGGAATTCGGAATTCGGAATTCAGAATTTGGAATTCGGAATTCGGAATTCGGAATTCGGAATTCGGAATTCGGAATTTGAAATTCTGGACTCGGAATTCGGAATTCGGAACTCAGAACTCGATATTCGGAACTCGGAACTCGGAACTCAGAACTCGGAACTCGAAAATCGGAACTCGGAACTCAGAAATTGGAACTCTGAACTCGTAACTCAGATCTCCGAACTCGGAAGTCGGAACTCGGAATTTGGAATTCGGAACTTGATATTTGGAATTCGGAACTTGGAACTCGGAACTCGGAACTCGATATTCGGAACTCGGAACTCGGAATTCCGAATTTGGAATTCAGAATTCTGAACTCGGAATTCGGAATTTGAAATTTGAAATTTGAAATTCGGGACTCGGAACTCAGAATTCGGAACTCGGAACTCAGAACTTGGAATTTGAAATTCTGGACTCGGAATTCGGAATTCGGAACTCAGAACTCGATATTCGGAACTCGGAACTCGGAACTCAGAACTCGGAACTCGGAAGTCGGAACTCGGAACTCGGAACTCGGAACTCAGAATTCGGAACTCGGAATTTGGAATTCGGAATTCTGAACTTGGAATTCGGAATTTGAAATTTGAAATTCTGGACTCGGAACTCGGAATTCGGAATTCGGAACTCGGAACTCGGAATTCGAAGTTCGGAAATCAGAATTCGGAATTCGGAATTCGGAATACGGAATTCGGAATTCGGAATTCGGAATTCGGAATTCGGAATTCGGAATTCGGAATTCGGAATTCGGAATTCGGAATTTGAAATTCTGGACTCGGAATTCGGAATTCGGAACTCAGAACTCGATATTCGGAACTCGGAACTCGGAACTCAGAACTCGGAACTCGGAAGTCGGAACTCGGAATTTGGAATTCGGAACTTTATATTCGGAATTCGGAACTCGGAACTCGGAACTCGAAACTCGAAGTTCGGAAATCAGAATTCGGAATTCGGAATTCGGAATACGGAATTCGGAATTCGGAACTTGATATTCGGAACTCGGAACTCGGAACTCGGAACTCGGAACTCGGAACTCGGAACTCGGAACTCGGAACTCGGAACTCGATATTCGGAACTCGGAACTCGGAACTCGGAACTCAGAACTCGGAAGTCGGAACTCGGAATTTGGAATTCGGAACTTGATATTCGGAATTCGGAACTCGGGACTCAGATCTCGGAACTCGGAAGTCGGAACTCGGAATTTGGAATTCGGAACTTGATATTCGGAATTCGGAACTCGGGACTCAGAACTCGGAACTCGGAATTCGGAACTCAGAACTCGATATTCGGAACTCGGAACTCGGAACTCAGAACTCGGAACTCGGAAGTCGGAACTCGGAATTTGGAATTCGGAACTTGATATTCGGAATTCGGAACTCGGAACTCGGAACTCGAAACTCGAAAATCGGAACTCGGAACTCGAAACTCGAAACTTGAAACTTGGAACTCGGAACTCGGAACTCGGAACTCGGAACTCGGAACTCGGAACTCGGAACTCGGAACTCGATATTCGGAACTCGGAACTCGTAACTCGGAACTCAGAACTCGGAAGTCGGAACTCGGAATTTGGAATTCAGAACTTGATATTCGGAATTCGGAACTCGGAACTCGGAACTCGGAACTCGAAAATCGGAACTCGGAACTCGAAACTCGAAACTCGGAACTCGGAACTTGGAACTCGGAACTCGGAACTCGATATTCGGAACTCGGAACTCGGAATTCCGAATTTGGAATTCAGAATTCTGAACTCAGAATTCGGAATTCGGAATTTGAAATTTGAAATTCTGGACTCGGAACTCAGAATTCGGAACTCGGAACTCAGAACTTGGAATTTGAAATTCGGGACTCGGAATTTGGAATTCGGAATTCTGAACTTGGAATTCGGAATTTGAAATTTGAAATTCTGGACTCGGAACTCAGAACTCGGAATTCGGAATTCGGAACTCGGAACTCGGAATTCGAAGTTCGGAAATCAGAATTCGGAATTCGGAATTCGGAATTCAGAATTTGGAATTCGGAATTCGGAATTCGGAATTCGGAATTCGGAATTCGGAATTTGAAATTCTGGACTCGGAATTCGGAATTCGGAACTCAGAACTCGATATTCGGAACTCGGAACTCGGAACTCAGAACTCGGAACTCGAAAATCGGAACTCGGAACTCGAAACTCGAAACTTGAAACTCGGAACTCGGAACTCAGAACTCGGAAGTCGGAACTCGGAATTTGGAATTCGGAACTTGATATTCGGAATTCGGAACTCGGGACTCAGAACTCGGAACTCGGAATTCGGAACTCAGAACTCGATATTCGGAACTCGGAACTCGGAACTCAGAACTCGGAACTC
Source organism: Arizona elegans (assembly GCA_022577455.1). Lineage (NCBI taxonomy): Eukaryota > Metazoa > Chordata > Lepidosauria > Squamata > Colubridae > Arizona > Arizona elegans. The sequence continues at coordinate 269,118 of JAKOOJ010000100.1, forward strand.
GGAAGTCGGAACTCGGAATTTGGAATTCGGAACTTGATATTCGGAATTCGGAACTCGGAACTCGGAACTCGGAACTCAAAAATCGGAACTCGGAACTCGAAACTCGAAACTTGAAACTTGGAACTCGGAACTCGGAACTCGGAACTCGGAACTCGGAACTCGGAACTCGGAACTCGGAACTCGGAACTCGGAACTCAGAACTCGGAATTCAGAATTTGAAATTTGGAATTCTGAACTCGGAATTCGGAATTTGAAATTTGAAATTCTGGACTCGGAAATCGGAATTCAGAATTCGGAACTCGGAACTCGGAATTCGAAGTTCGGAAATCAGAATTCGGAATTCGGAATTCGGAACTCGGAACACGGCACTCGGAACTTGGAACTCGGAACTCAGAATTCGGAATTTGAAATTTGCAATTCGGATCTCCGAACTCCGAACTCCGAACTCCAAAATCAAAAATCGGAAGAAGGAACTCGGAACTCGGAATTTGGAATTCAGAAATTGGAACTCTGAACTCGTAACTCAGATCTCCGAACTCGGAAGTCGGAACTCGGAATTTGGAATTCGGAACTTGATATTCGGAATTCGGAACTTGGAACTCGGAACTCGGAACTCGAAACTCGAAACTCGGAACTCGGAACTTGGAACTCGGAACTCGGAACTCGATATTCGGAACTCAGAACTCGGAATTCCGAATTTGGAATTCAGAATTCTGAACTCGGAATTCGGAATTTGAAATTTGAAATTTGAAATTCTGGACTCGGAACTCAGAATTCGGAACTCGGAACTCAGAACTTGGAATTTGAAATTCGGGACTCGGAATTCGGAATTCGGAATTTGGAATTTGGAATTTGGAATTTGAAATTCTGGACTCGGAACTCAGAATTCGGAACTCGGAACTCAGAACTTGGAATTTGAAATTCGGGACTCGGAATTCGGAATTCGGAATTTGGAATTTGGAATTTGGAATTTGAAATTCTGGACTCGGAATTCGGAATTCGGAACTCAGAACTCGATATTCGGAACTCGGAACTCGGAACTCAGAACTCGGAACTCGGAAGTCGGAACTCGGAACTCGGAACTCGGAACTCAGAATTCGGAACTCGGAATTTGGAATTCGGAATTCTGAACTTGGAATTCGGAATTTGAAATTTGAAATTCTGGACTCGGAACTCGGAATTCGGAATTCGGAACTCGGAACTCGGAATTCGAAGTTCGGAAATCAGAATTCGGAATTCGGAATTCGGAATACGGAATTCGGAATTCGGAATTCGGAATTCGGAATTCGGAATTCGGAATTTGAAATTCTGGACTCGGAATTCGGAACTCGGAACTCAGAACTCGGAACTCGGAAGTCGGAACTCGGAATTTGGAATTCGGAACTTGATATTCGGAATTCGGAACTCGGAACTCGGAACTCGAAACTCGAAGTTCGGAAATCAGAATTCGGAATTCGGAATTCGGAATACGGAATTCGGAATTCGGAACTTGATATTCGGAACTCGGAACTCGGAACTCGGAACTCGGAACTCGGAACTCGGAACTCGGAACTCGGAACTCGGAACTCGGAACTCGATATTCGGAACTCGGAACTCGTAACTCGGAACTCAGAACTCGGAAGTCGGAACTCGGAATTTGGAATTCGGAACTTGATATTCGGAATTCGGAACTCGGGACTCAGATCTCGGAACTCGGAAGTCGGAACTCAGAACTCGATATTCGGAACTCGGAACTCGGAACTCAGAACTCGGAACTCGGAAGTCGGAACTCGGAATTTGGAATTCGGAACTTGATATTCGGAATTCGGAACTCGGAACTCGAAACTCGAAAATCGGAACTCGGAACTCGAAACTCGAAACTCGAAACTTGGAACTCGGAACTCGGAACTCGGAACTCGGAACTCGGAACTCGGAACTCAGAACTCGGAATTCAGAATTTGAAATTCAGAATTCTGAACTCGGAATTCGGAATTTGAAATTTGAAATTCTGGACTCGGAAATCGGAATTCAGAATTCGGAACTCGGAACTCGGAATTCGGAACTCAGAACTCGATATTCGGAACTCGGAACTCGGAACTCAGAACTCGGAACTCGGAACTCGGAACTCGGAACTCGGAACTCGGAACTCGGAACTCGGAACTCGATATTCGGAACTCGGAACTCGTAACTCGGAACTCAGAACTCGGAAGTCGGAACTCGGAATTTGGAATTCGGAACTTGATATTCGGAATTCGGAACTCGGGACTCAGATCTCGGAACTCGGAAGTCGGAACTCGGAATTTGGAATTCGGAACTTGATATTCGGAATTCGGAACTCGGGACTCAGAACTCGGAACTCGGAATTCGGAACTCAGAACTCGATATTCGGAACTCGGAACTCGGAACTCAGAACTCGGAACTCGGAAGTCGGAACTCGGAATTTGGAATTCGGAACTTGATATTCGGAATTCGGAACTCGGAACTCGAAACTCGAAAATCGGAACTCGGAACTCGAAACTCGAAACTCGAAACTTGGAACTCGGAACTCGGAACTCGGAACTCGGAACTCGGAACTCGGAACTCGGAACTCAGAACTCGGAATTCAGAATTTGAAATTCAGAATTCTGAACTCGGAATTCGGAACTCGGAACTCGGAACTCGGAACTCGAAAATCGGAACTCGGAACTCGAAACTCGAAACTCGAAACTTGAAACTTGGAACTCGGAACTCGGAACTCGGAACTCGGAACTCGGAACTCGGAACTCAGAACTCGGAATTCAGAATTTGAAATTCAGAATTCTGAACTCGGAATTCGGAATTTGAAATTTGAAATTCTGGACTCGGAAATCGGAATTCAGAATTCGGAACTCGGAACTCGGAATTCGAAGTTCGGAAATCAGAATTCGGAATTCGGAACTCGGAACTCAGAACTCGGAAGTCGGAACTCGGAATTTGGAATTCGGAACTTGATATTCGGAATTCGGAACTCGGGACTCAGATCTCGGAACTCGGAAGTCGGAACTCGGAATTTGGAATTTGGAACTTGATATTCGGAATTCGGAACTCGGGACTCAGAACTCGGAACTCGGAATTCGGAACTCAGAACTCGATATTCGGAACTCGGAACTCGGAACTCAGAACTCGGAACTCGGAAGTCGGAACTCGGAATTTGGAATTCGGAACTTGATATTCGGAATTCGGAACTCGGAACTCGGAACTCGGAACTCGAAAATCGGAACTCGGAACTCGAAACTCGAAACTTGAAACTTGGAACTCGGAACTCGGAACTCGGAACTCGGAACTCAGAACTCGGAATTCAGAATTTGAAATTCGGAATTCTGAACTCGGAATTCGGAATTTGAAATTTGAAATTCTGGACTCGGAAATCGGAATTCAGAATTCGGAACTCGGAACTCGGAATTCGAAGTTCGGAAATCAGAATTCGGAATTCGGAACTCGGAACACGGCACTCGGAACTTGGAACTCGGAACTCAGAATTCGGAATTTGAAATTTGCAATTCGGATCTCCGAACTCCGAACTCCGAACTCCAAAATCAAAAATCGGAAGAAGGAACTCAGAACTCGGAATTCGGAATTCAGAAATTGGAACTCTGAACTCGTAACTCAGATCTCCGAACTCGGAAGTCGGAACTCGGAATTTGGAATTCGGAACTTGATATTCGGAATTCGGAACTTGGAACTCGGAACTCGGAACTCGAAACTCGGAACTCGGAACTCGGAACTCGGAACTCGGAACTCGGAACTCGGAACTCGGAACTCGGAACTCGGAATTCCGAATTTGGAATTCAGAATTCTGAACTCGGAATTCGGAATTTGAAATTTGAAATTTGAAATTCTGGACTCGGAACTCAGAATTCGGAACTCGGAACTCAGAACTTGGAATTTGAAATTCGGGACTCGGAATTCGGAATTCGGAATTTGGAATTTGGAATTTGGAATTTGAAATTCTGGACTCGGAATTCGGAATTCGGAACTCAGAACTCGATATTCGGAACTCGGAACTCGGAACTCAGAACTCGGAACTCGGAAGTCGGAACTCGGAACTCGGAACTCGGAACTCAGAATTCGGAACTCGGAATTTGGAATTCGGAATTCTGAACTTGGAATTCGGAATTTGAAATTTGAAATTCTGGACTCGGAACTCGGAACTCGGAATTCGGAATTCGGAACTCGGAACTCGGAATTCGAAGTTCGGAAATCAGAATTCGGAATTCGGAATTCGGAATTCGGAATTCGGAATTCGGAATTCGGAATTCGGAATTCGGAATTTGAAATTCTGGACTCGGAATTCGGAATTCGGAACTCAGAACTCGATATTCGGAACTCGGAACTCGGAACTCAGAACTCGGAACTCGGAAGTCGGAACTCGGAATTTGGAATTCGGAACTTGATATTCGGAATTCGGAACTCGGAACTCGGAACTCGAAACTCGAAGTTCGGAAATCAGAATTCGGAATTCGGAATTCGGAATACGGAATTCGAAATTCGGAACTTGATATTCGGAACTCGGAACTCGGAACTCGGAACTCGGAACTCGGAACTCGGAACTCGGAACTCGGAACTCGGAACTCGGAACTCGGAACTCGATATTCGGAACTCGGAACTCTTAACTCGGAACTCAGAACTCGGAAGTCGGAACTCGGAATTTGGAATTCGGAACTTGATATTCGGAATTCGGAACTCGGGACTCAGATCTCGGAACTCGGAAGTCGGAACTCGGAATTTGGAATTTGGAACTTGATATTCGGAATTCGGAACTCGGGACTCAGAACTCGGAACTCGGAATTCGGAACTCAGAACTCGATATTCGGAACTCGGAACTCGGAACTCAGAACTCGGAACTCGGAAGTCGGAACTCGGAATTTGGAATTCGGAACTTGATATTCGGAATTCGGAACTCGGAACTCGGAACTCGGAACTCGAAAATCGGAACTCGGAACTCGAAACTCGAAACTTGAAACTTGGAACTCGGAACTCGGAACTCGGAACTCGGAACTCAGAACTCGGAATTCAGAATTTGAAATTCGGAATTCTGAACTCGGAATTCGGAATTTGAAATTTGAAATTCTGGACTCGGAAATCGGAATTCAGAATTCGGAACTCGGAACTCGGAATTCGAAGTTCGGAAATCAGAATTCGGAATTCGGAATTCGGAACTCGGAACACGGCACTCGGAACTTGGAACTCGGAACTCAGAATTCGGAATTTGAAATTTGCAATTCGGATCTCCGAACTCCGAACTCCGAACTCCAAAATCAAAAATCGGAAGAAGGAACTCAGAACTCGGAATTCGGAATTCAGAAATTGGAACTCTGAACTCGTAACTCAGATCTCCGAACTCGGAAGTCGGAACTCGGAATTTGGAATTCGGAACTTGATATTCGGAATTCGGAACTTGGAACTCGGAACTCGGAACTCGAAACTCGGAACTCGGAACTCGGAACTCGGAACTCGGAACTCGGAACTCGGAACTCGATATTTGGAACTCGGAACTCGGAACTCAGAACTCGGAACTCGGAAGTCAGAACTCGGAATTTGGAATTCGGAACTTGATATTCAGAATTCAGAACTCGAAACTCAGAATTCGGAATTTGGAACTCAGAACTCGGCACTCGGAACTCGGAACTCGGAACTCGGAACTCGGAATTCGGAACTTGATATTCGGAATTCGGAACTCAGAACTCGAAACTCGAAACTCGAAACTCGAAAATCGGAACTCGGAATTCAGAATTTGGAATTCAGAATTCTGAACTCAGAATTTGGAATTTGAAATTTGAAATTCTGCACTCGGAACTCAGAATTCGGAACTCGGAACTCAGAACTTGGAATTTGAAATTCGGGACTCGGAATTCGGAATTCGGAACTCAGAACTCGATATTCGGAACTCGGAACTCGGAACTCAGAACTCGGAACTCGGAAGTCGGAACTCGGAATTTGGAATTCGGAACTTTATATTCGGAATTCGGAACTCGGAACTCGGAACTCGAAACTCGAAGTTCGGAAATCAGAATTCGGAATTCGGAATTCGGAATACGGAATTCGGAATTCGGAACTTGATATTCGGAACTCGGAACTCGGAACTCGGAACTCGGAACTCGGAACTCGGAACTCGGAACTCGGAACTCGGAACTCGGAACTCGATATTCGGAACTCGGAACTCGGAACTCGGAACTCAGAACTCGGAAGTCGGAACTCGGAATTTGGAATTCGGAACTTGATATTCGGAATTCGGAACTCGGGACTCAGATCTCGGAACTCGGAAGTCGGAACTTGGAATTTGGAATTCGGAACTTGATATTCGGAATTCGGAACTCGGGACTCAGAACTCGGAACTCGGAATTCGGAACTCAGAACTCGATATTCGGAACTCGGAACTTGGAACTCAGAACTCGGAACTCGGAAGTCGGAACTCGGAATTTGGAATTCGGAACTTGATATTCGGAATTCGGAACTCGGAACTCGGAACTCGAAACTCGAAAATCGGAACTCGGAACTCGAAACTCGAAACTTGAAACTTGGAACTCGGAACTCGGAACTCGGAACTCGGAACTCGGAACTCGGAACTCGGAACTCGATATTCGGAACTCGGAACTCGTAACTCGGAACTCAGAACTCGGAAGTCGGAACTCGGAATTTGGAATTCAGAACTTGATATTCGGAATTCGGAACTCGGAACTCGGAACTCGGAACTCGAAAATCGGAACTCGGAACTCGAAACTCGAAACTCGGAACTCGGAACTTGGAACTCGGAACTCGGAACTCGATATTCGGAACTCGGAACTCGGAATTCCGAATTTGGAATTCAGAATTCTGAACTCAGAATTCGGAATTCGGAATTTGAAATTTGAAATTCTGGACTCGGAACTCAGAATTCGGAACTCGGAACTCAGAACTTGGAATTTGAAATTCGGGACTCGGAATTTGGAATTCGGAATTCTGAACTTGGAATTCGGAATTTGAAATTTGAAATTCTGGACTCGGAACTCAGAACTCGGAATTCGGAATTCGGAACTCGGAACTCGGAATTCGAAGTTCGGAAATCAGAATTCGGAATTCGGAATTCGGAATTCAGAATTTGGAATTCGGAATTCGGAATTCGGAATTCGGAATTCGGAATTCGGAATTTGAAATTCTGGACTCGGAATTCGGAATTCGGAACTCAGAACTCGATATTCGGAACTCGGAACTCGGAACTCAGAACTCGGAACTCGAAAATCGGAACTCGGAACTCAGAAATTGGAACTCTGAACTCGTAACTCAGATCTCCGAACTCGGAAGTCGGAACTCGGAATTTGGAATTCGGAACTTGATATTTGGAATTCGGAACTTGGAACTCGGAACTCGGAACTCGATATTCGGAACTCGGAACTCGGAATTCCGAATTTGGAATTCAGAATTCTGAACTCGGAATTCGGAATTTGAAATTTGAAATTTGAAATTCGGGACTCGGAACTCAGAATTCGGAACTCGGAACTCAGAACTTGGAATTTGAAATTCTGGACTCGGAATTCGGAATTCGGAACTCAGAACTCGATATTCGGAACTCGGAACTCGGAACTCAGAACTCGGAACTCGGAAGTCGGAACTCGGAACTCGGAACTCGGAACTCAGAATTCGGAACTCGGAATTTGGAATTCGGAATTCTGAACTTGGAATTCGGAATTTGAAATTTGAAATTCTGGACTCGGAACTCGGAATTCGGAATTCGGAACTCGGAACTCGGAATTCGAAGTTCGGAAATCAGAATTCGGAATTCGGAATTCGGAATACGGAATTCGGAATTCGGAATTCGGAATTCGGAATTCGGAATTCGGAATTCGGAATTCGGAATTCGGAATTCGGAATTTGAAATTCTGGACTCGGAATTCGGAATTCGGAACTCAGAACTCGATATTCGGAACTCGGAACTCGGAACTCAGAACTCGGAACTCGGAAGTCGGAACTCGGAATTTGGAATTCGGAACTTTATATTCGGAATTCGGAACTCGGAACTCGGAACTCGAAACTCGAAGTTCGGAAATCAGAATTCGGAATTCGGAATTCGGAATACGGAATTCGGAATTCGGAACTTGATATTCGGAACTCGGAACTCGGAACTCGGAACTCGGAACTCGGAACTCGGAACTCGGAACTCGGAACTCGGAACTCGATATTCGGAACTCGGAACTCGGAACTCGGAACTCAGAACTCGGAAGTCGGAACTCGGAATTTGGAACTCGGAACTCGGAACTCAGAACTCGGAACTCGGAAGTCAGAACTCGGAATTTGGAATTCGGAACTTGATATTCAGAATTCAGAACTCGAAACTCAGAATTCGGAATTTGGAACTCAGAACTCGGCACTCGGAACTCGGAACTCGGAACTCGGAACTCGGAATTCGGAACTTGATATTCGGAATTCGGAACTCAGAACTCGAAACTCGAAACTCGAAACTCGAAAATCGGAACTCGGAATTCAGAATTTGGAATTCAGAATTCTGAACTCAGAATTTGGAATTTGAAATTTGAAATTCTGCACTCGGAACTCAGAATTCGGAACTCGGAACTCAGAACTTGGAATTTGAAATTCGGGACTCGGAATTCGGAATTCGGAACTCAGAACTCGATATTCGGAACTCGGAACTCGGAACTCAGAACTCGGAACTCGGAAGTCGGAACTCGGAATTTGGAATTCGGAACTTTATATTCGGAATTCGGAACTCGGAACTCGGAACTCGAAACTCGAAGTTCGGAAATCAGAATTCGGAATTCGGAATTCGGAATACGGAATTCGGAATTCGGAACTTGATATTCGGAACTCGGAACTCGGAACTCGGAACTCGGAACTCGGAACTCGGAACTCGGAACTCGGAACTCGGAACTCGGAACTCGATATTCGGAACTCGGAACTCGGAACTCGGAACTCAGAACTCGGAAGTCGGAACTCGGAATTTGGAATTCGGAACTTGATATTCGGAATTCGGAACTCGGGACTCAGATCTCGGAACTCGGAAGTCGGAACTTGGAATTTGGAATTCGGAACTTGATATTCGGAATTCGGAACTCGGGACTCAGAACTCGGAACTCGGAATTCGGAACTCAGAACTCGATATTCGGAACTCGGAACTTGGAACTCAGAACTCGGAACTCGGAAGTCGGAACTCGGAATTTGGAATTCGGAACTTGATATTCGGAATTCGGAACTCGGAACTCGGAACTCGAAACTCGAAAATCGGAACTCGGAACTCGAAACTCGAAACTTGAAACTTGGAACTCGGAACTCGGAACTCGGAACTCGGAACTCGGAACTCGGAACTCGGAACTCGATATTCGGAACTCGGAACTCGTAACTCGGAACTCAGAACTCGGAAGTCGGAACTCGGAATTTGGAATTCAGAACTTGATATTCGGAATTCGGAACTCGGAACTCGGAACTCGGAACTCGAAAATCGGAACTCGGAACTCGAAACTCGAAACTCGGAACTCGGAACTTGGAACTCGGAACTCGGAACTCGATATTCGGAACTCGGAACTCGGAATTCCGAATTTGGAATTCAGAATTCTGAACTCAGAATTCGGAATTCGGAATTTGAAATTTGAAATTCTGGACTCGGAACTCAGAATTCGGAACTCGGAACTCAGAACTTGGAATTTGAAATTCGGGACTCGGAATTTGGAATTCGGAATTCTGAACTTGGAATTCGGAATTTGAAATTTGAAATTCTGGACTCGGAACTCAGAACTCGGAATTCGGAATTCGGAACTCGGAACTCGGAATTCGAAGTTCGGAAATCAGAATTCGGAATTCGGAATTCGGAATTCAGAATTTGGAATTCGGAATTCGGAATTCGGAATTCGGAATTCGGAATTCGGAATTTGAAATTCTGGACTCGGAATTCGGAATTCGGAACTCAGAACTCGATATTCGGAACTCGGAACTCGGAACTCAGAACTCGGAACTCGAAAATCGGAACTCGGAACTCAGAAATTGGAACTCTGAACTCGTAACTCAGATCTCCGAACTCGGAAGTCGGAACTCGGAATTTGGAATTCGGAACTTGATATTTGGAATTCGGAACTTGGAACTCGGAACTCGGAACTCGATATTCGGAACTCGGAACTCGGAATTCCGAATTTGGAATTCAGAATTCTGAACTCGGAATTCGGAATTTGAAATTTGAAATTTGAAATTCGGGACTCGGAACTCAGAATTCGGAACTCGGAACTCAGAACTTGGAATTTGAAATTCTGGACTCGGAATTCGGAATTCGGAACTCAGAACTCGATATTCGGAACTCGGAACTCGGAACTCAGAACTCGGAACTCGGAAGTCGGAACTCGGAACTCGGAACTCGGAACTCAGAATTCGGAACTCGGAATTTGGAATTCGGAATTCTGAACTTGGAATTCGGAATTTGAAATTTGAAATTCTGGACTCGGAACTCGGAATTCGGAATTCGGAACTCGGAACTCGGAATTCGAAGTTCGGAAATCAGAATTCGGAATTCGGAATTCGGAATACGGAATTCGGAATTCGGAATTCGGAATTCGGAATTCGGAATTCGGAATTCGGAATTCGGAATTCGGAATTCGGAATTTGAAATTCTGGACTCGGAATTCGGAATTCGGAACTCAGAACTCGATATTCGGAACTCGGAACTCGGAACTCAGAACTCGGAACTCGGAAGTCGGAACTCGGAATTTGGAATTCGGAACTTTATATTCGGAATTCGGAACTCGGAACTCGGAACTCGAAACTCGAAGTTCGGAAATCAGAATTCGGAATTCGGAATTCGGAATACGGAATTCGGAATTCGGAACTTGATATTCGGAACTCGGAACTCGGAACTCGGAACTCGGAACTCGGAACTCGGAACTCGGAACTCGGAACTCGGAACTCGATATTCGGAACTCGGAACTCGGAACTCGGAACTCAGAACTCGGAAGTCGGAACTCGGAATTTGGAATTCGGAACTTGATATTCGGAATTCGGAACTCGGGACTCAGATCTCGGAACTCGGAAGTCGGAACTCGGAATTTGGAATTCGGAACTTGATATTCGGAATTCGGAACTCGGGACTCAGAACTCGGAACTCGGAATTCGGAACTCAGAACTCGATATTCGGAACTCGGAACTCGGAACTCAGAACTCGGAACTCGGAAGTCGGAACTCGGAATTTGGAATTCGGAACTTGATATTCGGAATTCGGAACTCGGAACTCGGAACTCGAAACTCGAAAATCGGAACTCGGAACTCGAAACTCGAAACTTGAAACTTGGAACTCGGAACTCGGAACTCGGAACTCGGAACTCGGAACTCGGAACTCGGAACTCGGAACTCGATATTCGGAACTCGGAACTCGTAACTCGGAACTCAGAACTCGGAAGTCGGAACTCGGAATTTGGAATTCAGAACTTGATATTCGGAATTCGGAACTCGGAACTCGGAACTCGGAACTCGAAAATCGGAACTCGGAACTCGAAACTCGAAACTCGGAACTCGGAACTTGGAACTCGGAACTCGGAACTCGATATTCGGAACTCGGAACTCGGAATTCCGAATTTGGAATTCAGAATTCTGAACTCAGAATTCGGAATTCGGAATTTGAAATTTGAAATTCTGGACTCGGAACTCAGAATTCGGAACTCGGAACTCAGAACTTGGAATTTGAAATTCGGGACTCGGAATTTGGAATTCGGAATTCTGAACTTGGAATTCGGAATTTGAAATTTGAAATTCTGGACTCGGAACTCAGAACTCGGAATTCGGAATTCGGAACTCGGAACTCGGAATTCGAAGTTCGGAAATCAGAATTCGGAATTCGGAATTCGGAATTCAGAATTTGGAATTCGGAATTCGGAATTCGGAATTCGGAATTCGGAATTCGGAATTTGAAATTCTGGACTCGGAATTCGGAATTCGGAACTCAGAACTCGATATTCGGAACTCGGAACTCGGAACTCAGAACTCGGAACTCGAAAATCGGAACTCGGAACTCGAAACTCGAAACTTGAAACTCGGAACTCGGAACTCAGAACTCGGAAGTCGGAACTCGGAATTTGGAATTCGGAACTTGATATTCGGAATTCGGAACTCGGGACTCAGAACTCGGAACTCGGAATTCGGAACTCAGAACTCGATATTCGGAACTCGGAACTCGGAACTCAGAACTCGGAACTCGGAAGTCGGAACTCGGAATTTGGAATTCGGAACTTGATATTCGGAATTCGGAACTCGGAACTCGGAACTCGGAACTCAAAAATCGGAACTCGGAACTCGAAACTCGAAACTTGAAACTTGGAACTCGGAACTCGGAACTCGGAACTCGGAACTCGGAACTCGGAACTCGGAACTCGGAACTCGGAACTCGGAACTCAGAACTCGGAATTCAGAATTTGAAATTTGGAATTCTGAACTCGGAATTCGGAATTTGAAATTTGAAATTCTGGACTCGGAAATCGGAATTCAGAATTCGGAACTCGGAACTCGGAATTCGAAGTTCGGAAATCAGAATTCGGAATTCGGAATTCGGAACTCGGAACACGGCACTCGGAACTTGGAACTCGGAACTCAGAATTCGGAATTTGAAATTTGCAATTCGGATCTCCGAACTCCGAACTCCGAACTCCAAAATCAAAAATCGGAAGAAGGAACTCGGAACTCGGAATTTGGAATTCAGAAATTGGAACTCTGAACTCGTAACTCAGATCTCCGAACTCGGAAGTCGGAACTCGGAATTTGGAATTCGGAACTTGATATTCGGAATTCGGAACTTGGAACTCGGAACTCGGAACTCGAAACTCGAAACTCGGAACTCGGAACTTGGAACTCGGAACTCGGAACTCGATATTCGGAACTCAGAACTCGGAATTCCGAATTTGGAATTCAGAATTCTGAACTCGGAATTCGGAATTTGAAATTTGAAATTTGAAATTCTGGACTCGGAACTCAGAATTCGGAACTCGGAACTCAGAACTTGGAATTTGAAATTCGGGACTCGGAATTCGGAATTCGGAATTTGGAATTTGGAATTTGGAATTTGAAATTCTGGACTCGGAACTCAGAATTCGGAACTCGGAACTCAGAACTTGGAATTTGAAATTCGGGACTCGGAATTCGGAATTCGGAATTTGGAATTTGGAATTTGGAATTTGAAATTCTGGACTCGGAATTCGGAATTCGGAACTCAGAACTCGATATTCGGAACTCGGAACTCGGAACTCAGAACTCGGAACTCGGAACTCGGAACTCAGAACTCGGAATTCAGAATTTGAAATTTGGAATTCTGAACTCGGAATTCGGAATTTGAAATTTGAAATTCTGGACTCGGAAATCGGAATTCAGAATTCGGAACTCGGAACTCGGAATTCGAAGTTCGGAAATCAGAATTCGGAATTCGGAATTCGGAACTCGGAACACGGCACTCGGAACTTGGAACTCGGAACTCAGAATTCGGAATTTGAAATTTGCAATTCGGATCTCCGAACTCCGAACTCCGAACTCCAAAATCAAAAATCGGAAGAAGGAACTCGGAACTCGGAATTTGGAATTCAGAAATTGGAACTCTGAACTCGTAACTCAGATCTCCGAACTCGGAAGTCGGAACTCGGAATTTGGAATTCGGAACTTGATATTCGGAATTCGGAACTTGGAACTCGGAACTCGGAACTCGAAACTCGAAACTCGGAACTCGGAACTTGGAACTCGGAACTCGGAACTCGATATTCGGAACTCAGAACTCGGAATTCCGAATTTGGAATTCAGAATTCTGAACTCGGAATTCGGAATTTGAAATTTGAAATTTGAAATTCTGGACTCGGAACTCAGAATTCGGAACTCGGAACTCAGAACTTGGAATTTGAAATTCGGGACTCGGAATTCGGAATTCGGAATTTGGAATTTGGAATTTGGAATTTGAAATTCTGGACTCGGAACTCAGAATTCGGAACTCGGAACTCAGAACTTGGAATTTGAAATTCGGGACTCGGAATTCGGAATTCGGAATTTGGAATTTGGAATTTGGAATTTGAAATTCTGGACTCGGAATTCGGAATTCGGAACTCAGAACTCGATATTCGGAACTCGGAACTCGGAACTCAGAACTCGGAACTCGGAAGTCGGAACTCGGAACTCGGAACTCGGAACTCAGAATTCGGAACTCGGAATTTGGAATTCGGAATTCTGAACTTGGAATTCGGAATTTGAAATTTGAAATTCTGGACTCGGAACTCGGAATTCGGAATTCGGAACTCGGAACTCGGAATTCGAAGTTCGGAAATCAGAATTCGGAATTCGGAATTCGGAATACGGAATTCGGAATTCGGAATTCGGAATTCGGAATTCGGAATTCGGAATTTGAAATTCTGGACTCGGAATTCGGAACTCGGAACTCAGAACTCGGAACTCGGAAGTCGGAACTCGGAATTTGGAATTCGGAACTTGATATTCGGAATTCGGAACTCGGAACTCGGAACTCGAAACTCGAAGTTCGGAAATCAGAATTCGGAATTCGGAATTCGGAATACGGAATTCGGAATTCGGAACTTGATATTCGGAACTCGGAACTCGGAACTCGGAACTCGGAACTCGGAACTCGGAACTCGGAACTCGGAACTCGGAACTCGGAACTCGATATTCGGAACTCGGAACTCGTAACTCGGAACTCAGAACTCGGAAGTCGGAACTCGGAATTTGGAATTCGGAACTTGATATTCGGAATTCGGAACTCGGGACTCAGATCTCGGAACTCGGAAGTCGGAACTCAGAACTCGATATTCGGAACTCGGAACTCGGAACTCAGAACTCGGAACTCGGAAGTCGGAACTCGGAATTTGGAATTCGGAACTTGATATTCGGAATTCGGAACTCGGAACTCGAAACTCGAAAATCGGAACTCGGAACTCGAAACTCGAAACTCGAAACTTGGAACTCGGAACTCGGAACTCGGAACTCGGAACTCGGAACTCGGAACTCAGAACTCGGAATTCAGAATTTGAAATTCAGAATTCTGAACTCGGAATTCGGAATTTGAAATTTGAAATTCTGGACTCGGAAATCGGAATTCAGAATTCGGAACTCGGAACTCGGAATTCGGAACTCAGAACTCGATATTCGGAACTCGGAACTCGGAACTCAGAACTCGGAACTCGGAACTCGGAACTCGGAACTCGGAACTCGGAACTCGGAACTCGGAACTCGATATTCGGAACTCGGAACTCGTAACTCGGAACTCAGAACTCGGAAGTCGGAACTCGGAATTTGGAATTCGGAACTTGATATTCGGAATTCGGAACTCGGGACTCAGATCTCGGAACTCGGAAGTCGGAACTCGGAATTTGGAATTCGGAACTTGATATTCGGAATTCGGAACTCGGGACTCAGAACTCGGAACTCGGAATTCGGAACTCAGAACTCGATATTCGGAACTCGGAACTCGGAACTCAGAACTCGGAACTCGGAAGTCGGAACTCGGAATTTGGAATTCGGAACTTGATATTCGGAATTCGGAACTCGGAACTCGAAACTCGAAAATCGGAACTCGGAACTCGAAACTCGAAACTCGAAACTTGGAACTCGGAACTCGGAACTCGGAACTCGGAACTCGGAACTCGGAACTCGGAACTCAGAACTCGGAATTCAGAATTTGAAATTCAGAATTCTGAACTCGGAATTCGGAACTCGGAACTCGGAACTCGGAACTCGAAAATCGGAACTCGGAACTCGAAACTCGAAACTCGAAACTTGAAACTTGGAACTCGGAACTCGGAACTCGGAACTCGGAACTCGGAACTCGGAACTCAGAACTCGGAATTCAGAATTTGAAATTCAGAATTCTGAACTCGGAATTCGGAATTTGAAATTTGAAATTCTGGACTCGGAAATCGGAATTCAGAATTCGGAACTCGGAACTCGGAATTCGAAGTTCGGAAATCAGAATTCGGAATTCGGAACTCGGAACTCAGAACTCGGAAGTCGGAACTCGGAATTTGGAATTCGGAACTTGATATTCGGAATTCGGAACTCGGGACTCAGATCTCGGAACTCGGAAGTCGGAACTCGGAATTTGGAATTTGGAACTTGATATTCGGAATTCGGAACTCGGGACTCAGAACTCGGAACTCGGAATTCGGAACTCAGAACTCGATATTCGGAACTCGGAACTCGGAACTCAGAACTCGGAACTCGGAAGTCGGAACTCGGAATTTGGAATTCGGAACTTGATATTCGGAATTCGGAACTCGGAACTCGGAACTCGGAACTCGAAAATCGGAACTCGGAACTCGAAACTCGAAACTTGAAACTTGGAACTCGGAACTCGGAACTCGGAACTCGGAACTCAGAACTCGGAATTCAGAATTTGAAATTCGGAATTCTGAACTCGGAATTCGGAATTTGAAATTTGAAATTCTGGACTCGGAAATCGGAATTCAGAATTCGGAACTCGGAACTCGGAATTCGAAGTTCGGAAATCAGAATTCGGAATTCGGAACTCGGAACACGGCACTCGGAACTTGGAACTCGGAACTCAGAATTCGGAATTTGAAATTTGCAATTCGGATCTCCGAACTCCGAACTCCGAACTCCAAAATCAAAAATCGGAAGAAGGAACTCAGAACTCGGAATTCGGAATTCAGAAATTGGAACTCTGAACTCGTAACTCAGATCTCCGAACTCGGAAGTCGGAACTCGGAATTTGGAATTCGGAACTTGATATTCGGAATTCGGAACTTGGAACTCGGAACTCGGAACTCGAAACTCGGAACTCGGAACTCGGAACTCGGAACTCGGAACTCGGAACTCGGAACTCGGAACTCGGAACTCGGAATTCCGAATTTGGAATTCAGAATTCTGAACTCGGAATTCGGAATTTGAAATTTGAAATTTGAAATTCTGGACTCGGAACTCAGAATTCGGAACTCGGAACTCAGAACTTGGAATTTGAAATTCGGGACTCGGAATTCGGAATTCGGAATTTGGAATTTGGAATTTGGAATTTGAAATTCTGGACTCGGAATTCGGAATTCGGAACTCAGAACTCGATATTCGGAACTCGGAACTCGGAACTCAGAACTCGGAACTCGGAAGTCGGAACTCGGAACTCGGAACTCGGAACTCAGAATTCGGAACTCGGAATTTGGAATTCGGAATTCTGAACTTGGAATTCGGAATTTGAAATTTGAAATTCTGGACTCGGAACTCGGAACTCGGAATTCGGAATTCGGAACTCGGAACTCGGAATTCGAAGTTCGGAAATCAGAATTCGGAATTCGGAATTCGGAATTCGGAATTCGGAATTCGGAATTCGGAATTCGGAATTCGGAATTTGAAATTCTGGACTCGGAATTCGGAATTCGGAACTCAGAACTCGATATTCGGAACTCGGAACTCGGAACTCAGAACTCGGAACTCGGAAGTCGGAACTCGGAATTTGGAATTCGGAACTTGATATTCGGAATTCGGAACTCGGAACTCGGAACTCGAAACTCGAAGTTCGGAAATCAGAATTCGGAATTCGGAATTCGGAATACGGAATTCGAAATTCGGAACTTGATATTCGGAACTCGGAACTCGGAACTCGGAACTCGGAACTCGGAACTCGGAACTCGGAACTCGGAACTCGGAACTCGGAACTCGGAACTCGATATTCGGAACTCGGAACTCTTAACTCGGAACTCAGAACTCGGAAGTCGGAACTCGGAATTTGGAATTCGGAACTTGATATTCGGAATTCGGAACTCGGGACTCAGATCTCGGAACTCGGAAGTCGGAACTCGGAATTTGGAATTTGGAACTTGATATTCGGAATTCGGAACTCGGGACTCAGAACTCGGAACTCGGAATTCGGAACTCAGAACTCGATATTCGGAACTCGGAACTCGGAACTCAGAACTCGGAACTCGGAAGTCGGAACTCGGAATTTGGAATTCGGAACTTGATATTCGGAATTCGGAACTCGGAACTCGGAACTCGGAACTCGAAAATCGGAACTCGGAACTCGAAACTCGAAACTTGAAACTTGGAACTCGGAACTCGGAACTCGGAACTCGGAACTCAGAACTCGGAATTCAGAATTTGAAATTCGGAATTCTGAACTCGGAATTCGGAATTTGAAATTTGAAATTCTGGACTCGGAAATCGGAATTCAGAATTCGGAACTCGGAACTCGGAATTCGAAGTTCGGAAATCAGAATTCGGAATTCGGAATTCGGAACTCGGAACACGGCACTCGGAACTTGGAACTCGGAACTCAGAATTCGGAATTTGAAATTTGCAATTCGGATCTCCGAACTCCGAACTCCGAACTCCAAAATCAAAAATCGGAAGAAGGAACTCAGAACTCGGAATTCGGAATTCAGAAATTGGAACTCTGAACTCGTAACTCAGATCTCCGAACTCGGAAGTCGGAACTCGGAATTTGGAATTCGGAACTTGATATTCGGAATTCGGAACTTGGAACTCGGAACTCGGAACTCGAAACTCGGAACTCGGAACTCGGAACTCGGAACTCGGAACTCGGAACTCGGAACTCGGAACTCGGAACTCGATATTCGGAACTCGGAACTCGTAACTCGGAACTCAGAACTCGGAAGTCGGAACTCGGAATTTGGAATTCGGAACTTGATATTCGGAATTCGGAACTCGGGACTCAGATCTCGGAACTCGGAAGTCGGAACTCGGAATTTGGAATTCGGAACTTGATATTCGGAATTCGGAACTCGGGACTCAGAACTCGGAACTCGGAATTCGGAACTCAGAACTCGATATTCGGAACTCGGAACTCGGAACTCAGAACTCGGAACTCGGAAGTCGGAACTCGGAATTTGGAATTCGGAACTTGATATTCGGAATTCGGAACTCGGAACTCGGAACTCGAAACTCGAAAATCGGAACTCGGAACTCGAAACTCGAAACTTGAAACTTGGAACTCGGAACTCGGAACTCGGAACTCGGAACTCGGAACTCAGAACTCGGAATTCAGAATTTGAAATTCAGAATTCTGAACTCGGAATTCGGAATTTGAAATTTGAAATTCTGGACTCGGAAATCGGAATTCAGAATTCGGAACTCGGAACTCGGAATTCGAAGTTCGGAAATCAGAATTCGGAATTCGGAATTCGGAACTCGGAACACGGCACTCGGAACTCGGAACTCGGAACTCAGAACTCGGAAGTCGGAACTCGGAATTTGGAATTCGGAACTTGATATTCGGAATTCGGAACTCGGGACTCAGATCTCGGAACTCGGAAGTCGGAACTCGGAATTTGGAATTTGGAACTTGATATTCGGAATTCGGAACTCGGGACTCAGAACTCGGAACTCGGAATTCGGAACTCAGAACTCGATATTCGGAACTCGGAACTCGGAACTCAGAACTCGGAACTCGGAAGTCGGAACTCGGAATTTGGAATTCGGAACTTGATATTCGGAATTCGGAACTCGGAACTCGGAACTCGGAACTCGAAAATCGGAACTCGGAACTCGAAACTCGAAACTTGAAACTTGGAACTCGGAACTCGGAACTCGGAACTCGGAACTCAGAACTCGGAATTCAGAATTTGAAATTCGGAATTCTGAACTCGGAATTCGGAATTTGAAATTTGAAATTCTGGACTCGGAAATCGGAATTCAGAATTCGGAACTCGGAACTCGGAATTCGAAGTTCGGAAATCAGAATTCGGAATTCGGAATTCGGAACTCGGAACACGGCACTCGGAACTTGGAACTCGGAACTCAGAATTCGGAATTTGAAATTTGCAATTCGGATCTCCGAACTCCGAACTCCGAACTCCAAAATCAAAAATCGGAAGAAGGAACTCAGAACTCGGAATTCGGAATTCAGAAATTGGAACTCTGAACTCGTAACTCAGATCTCCGAACTCGGAAGTCGGAACTCGGAATTTGGAATTCGGAACTTGATATTCGGAATTCGGAACTTGGAACTCGGAACTCGGAACTCGAAACTCGAAACTCGGAACTCGGAACTTGGAACTCGGAACTCGGAACTCGATATTCGGAACTCGGAACTCGGAATTCCAAATTTGGAATTCAGAATTCTGAACTCGGAATTCGGAATTTGAAATTTGAAATTTGAAATTCTGGACTCGGAACTCAGAATTCGGAACTCGGAACTCAGAACTTGGAATTTGAAATTCAGGACTCGGAATTCGGAATTCGGAATTTGGAATTTGGAATTTGGAATTTGAAATTCTGGACTCGGAATTCGGAATTCGGAACTCAGAACTCGATATTCGGAACTCGGAACTCGGAACTCAGAACTCGGAACTCGGAACTCGGAACTCGGAACTCGGAACTCGGAACTCAGAATTCGGAACTCGGAATTTGGAATTCGGAATTCTGAACTTGGAATTCGGAATTTGAAATTTGAAATTCTGGACTCGGAACTCGGAACTCGGAATTCGGAATTCGGAACTCGGAACTCGGAATTCGAAGTTCGGAAATCAGAATTCGGAATTCGGAATTCGGAATACGGAATTCGGAATTCGGAATTCGGAATTCGGAATTCGGAATTCGGAATTCGGAATTCGGAATTTGAAATTCTGGACTCGGAATTCGGAATTCGGAACTCAGAACTCGATATTCGGAACTCGGAACTCGGAACTCAGAACTCGGAACTCGGAAGTCGGAACTCGGAATTTGGAATTCGGAACTTGATATTCGGAATTCGGAACTCGGAACTCGGAACTCGAAACTCGAAGTTCGGAAATCAGAATTCGGAATTCGGAATTCGGAATACGGAATTCGGAATTCGGAACTTGATATTCGGAACTCGGAACTCGGAACTCGGAACTCGGAACTCGGAACTCGGAACTCGGAACTCGGAACTCGATATTCGGAACTCGGAACTCGTAACTCGGAACTCAGAACTCGGAAGTCGGAACTCGGAATTTGGAATTCGGAACTTGATATTCGGAATTCGGAACTCGGGACTCAGATCTCGGAACTCGGAAGTCGGAACTCGGAATTTGGAATTCGGAACTTGATATTCGGAATTCGGAACTCGGGACTCAGAACTCGGAACTCGGAATTCGGAACTCAGAACTCGATATTCGGAACTCGGAACTCGGAACTCAGAACTCGGAACTCGGAAGTCGGAACTCGGAATTTGGAATTCGGAACTTGATATTCGGAATTCGGAACTCGGAACTCGGAACTCGAAACTCGAAAATCGGAACTCGGAACTCGAAACTCGAAACTCGAAGTTCGGAAATCAGAATTCGGAATTCGGAACTCGGAATTCGGAATTCGGAATTCAGAACTCGGAACTCGGAATTCGGAACTCGGAATTCGGAATTCGGAATTCTGAACTTGGAATTCGGAATTTGAAATTTGAAATTCTGGATTCGGTACTCGGAACTCGGAATTCAGAATTCGGAACTCGGAACTCGGAACTCGAAATTCAGAATTTGGATCTCTGAACTCGGAATTTGGAATTTGGAATTCAGAATTCGGAACATGGAACTCGGAAATCAGAACTCGATATTCGGAACTCGGAACTCAGAACTCAGAATTCGGAATTTGGAACTCCGGACTCGGCACTCGGAACTCGGAACTCGGAATTTGTAATTTGGAACTTGATATTCGGAATTCGGAACTTGGAACTCGGAACTCAGAATTCGGAATTTGGATCTCTGAACTCGGAATTTGGAATTTGGAATTCAGAATTCGGAACATGGAACTCGGAAATCAGAACTCGATATTCGGAACTCGGAACTCAGAACTCAGAATTCGGAACTCGGAACTCGGAACTCGGAACTCGATATTCGGAACTCGGAACTCGGAACTCGGAATTCTGAATTTGGAATTCAGAATTCTGAACTCGGAATTCGGAATTTGAAATTTGAAATTCTGGACTCGGAACTCAGAATTCGGAACTCGGAACTCAGAACTTGGAATTTGAAATTCGGAATTCTGAACTTGGAATTCGGAATTTGAAATTTGAAATTCTGGACTCGGAACTCGGAACTCGGAATTCGGAATTCGGAACTCGGAATTCGGAATTCGGAATTCGGAATTTGGAATTCGGAATTCGGAACTCGGAACTCGAAATTCAGAATTTGGATCTCTGAACTCAGAATTTGGAATTTGGAATTCAGAATTCGGAACATGGAACTCGGAAATCAGAACTCGATATTCGGAACTCGGAACTCAGAACTCGGAATTCGGAATTTGGAACTCAGGACTCGGCACTCGGAACTCGGAACTCGAAACTCGAAAATCGGAACTCGAAACTCGAAACTCGGAACTCGGAACTCGGAACTCGGAACTCGGAACTCGATATTCGGAACTCGGAACTCGGAACTCAGAACTCGGAATTCAGAATTTGGAATTTGGAATTCTGAACTCGGAATTCGGAATTCGGAATTCGGAATTAGGAATTCGGAATTTGAAATTTGAAATTCTGGACTCGGAACTCGGAACTCGGGACTCGGAATTCGGAATTCGGAATTTGGAATTTGGAATTTGGAATTTGAAATTCTGGACTCGGAATTCGGAATTCGGATCTCAGAATTCAATATTCGGAACTCGGAATTCGGAACTCAGAACTCGGAACTCGGAATTCGGAACTCGGAATTTGGAATTCGGAATTCTGAACTCGGAATTCGGAATTTGAAATTTGAAATTCTGGACTCGGAACTCGGAATTCGGAATTCGGAATTCAGAACTCGGAACTCGGAATTCGGAACTCGGAATTCGGAATTCGGAATTCTGAACTTGGAATTCGGAATTTGAAATTTGAAATTCTGGATTCGGTACTCGGAACTCGGAATTCAGAATTCGGAACTCGGAACTCGGAACTCGAAATTCAGAATTTGGATCTCTGAACTCGGAATTTGGAATTTGGAATTCAGAATTCGGAACATGGAACTCGGAAATCAGAACTCGATATTCGGAACTCGGAACTCAGAACTCAGAATTCGGAATTTGGAACTCCGGACTCGGCACTCGGAACTCGGAACTCGGAATTTGTAATTTGGAACTTGATATTCGGAATTCGGAACTTGGAACTCGGAACTCGGAATTCGGAATTTGGATCTCTGAACTCGGAATTTGGAATTTGGAATTCAGAATTCGGAACATGGAACTCGGAAATCAGAACTCGATATTCGGAACTCGGAACTCAGAACTCAGAATTCGGAACTCGGAACTCAGAACTCAGAATTCGGAATTTGGAACTCAGAACTCGGCACTCGGAACTCGGAACTCGGAATTTGTAATTTGGAACTTGATATTCGAAATTTGTAATTTGGAACTTGATATTCGGAATTCGGAACTTGGAACTTGGAACTCGGAACTCGGAACTCGGAACTCGAAACTCGAAACTCGAAACTCGGAACTCGGAACTCAGAAATTGGAACTCTGAACTCGTAACTCAGATCTCCGAACTCGGAAGTCGGAACTCGGAATTTGGAATTCGGAACTTGATATTTGGAATTCGGAACTTGGAACTCGGAACTCGGAACTCGATATTCGGAACTCGGAACTCGGAATTCCGAATTTGGAATTCAGAATTCTGAACTCGGAATTCGGAATTTGAAATTTGAAATTTGAAATTCTGGACTCGGAACTCAGAATTCGGAACTCGGAACTCAGAACTTGGAATTTGAAATTCTGGACTCGGAATTCGGAATTCGGAACTCAGAACTCGATATTCGGAACTCGGAACTCGGAACTCAGAACTCGGAACTCGGAAGTCGGAACTCGGAACTCGGAACTCGGAACTCAGAATTCGGAACTCGGAATTTGGAATTCGGAATTCTGAACTTGGAATTCGGAATTTGAAATTTGAAATTCTGGACTCGGAACTCGGAATTCGGAATTCGGAACTCGGAACTCGGAATTCGAAGTTCGGAAATCAGAATTCGGAATTCGGAATTCGGAATACGGAATTCGGAATTCGGAATTCGGAATTCGGAATTCGGAATTCGGAATTCGGAATTCGGAATTCGGAATTCGGAATTCGGAATTCGGAATTTGAAATTCTGGACTCGGAATTCGGAATTCGGAACTCAGAACTCGATATTCGGAACTCGGAACTCGGAACTCAGAACTCGGAACTCGGAAGTCGGAACTCGGAATTTGGAATTCGGAACTTTATATTCGGAATTCGGAACTCGGAACTCGGAACTCGAAACTCGAAGTTCGGAAATCAGAATTCGGAATTCGGAATTCGGAATACGGAATTCGGAATTCGGAACTTGATATTCGGAACTCGGAACTCGGAACTCGGAACTCGGAACTCGGAACTTGGAACTCGGAACTCGGAACTCGATATTCGGAACTCGGAACTCGGAATTCCGAATTTGGAATTCAGAATTCTGAACTCGGAATTCGGAATTTGAAATTTGAAATTTGAAATTCTGGACTCGGAACTCAGAATTCGGAACTCGGAACTCAGAACTTGGAATTTGAAATTCTGGACTCGGAATTCGGAATTCGGAACTCAGAACTCGATATTCGGAACTCGGAACTCGGAACTCAGAACTCGGAACTCGGAAGTCGGAACTCGGAACTCGGAACTCGGAACTCAGAATTCGGAACTCGGAATTTGGAATTCGGAATTCTGAACTTGGAATTCGGAATTTGAAATTTGAAATTCTGGACTCGGAACTCGGATTTCGGAATTCGGAACTCGGAACTCGGAATTCGAAGTTCGGAAATCAGAATTCGGAATTCGGAATTCGGAATACGGAATTCGGAATTCGGAATTCGGAATTCGGAATTCGGAATTCGGAATTCGGAATTCGGAATTCGGAATTCGGAATTCGGAATTTGAAATTCTGGACTCGGAATTCGGAATTCGGAACTCAGAACTCGATATTCGGAACTCGGAACTCGGAACTCAGAACTCGGAACTCGGAAGTCGGAACTCGGAATTTGGAATTCGGAACTTTATATTCGGAATTCGGAACTCGGAACTCGGAACTCGAAACTCGAAGTTCGGAAATCAGAATTCGGAATTCGGAATTCGGAATACGGAATTCGGAATTCGGAACTTGATATTCGGAACTCGGAACTCGGAACTCGGAACTCGGAACTCGGAACTCGGAACTCGGAACTCGGAACTCGGAACTCGATATTCGGAACTCGTAACTCGTAACTCGGAACTCAGAACTCGGAAGTCGGAACTCGGAATTTGGAATTCGGAACTTGATATTCGGAATTCGGAACTCGGGACTCAGATCTCGGAACTCGGAAGTCGGAACTCGGAATTTGGAATTCGGAACTTGATATTCGGAATTCGGAACTCGGGACTCAGAACTCGGAACTCGGAATTCGGAACTCAGAACTCGATATTCGGAACTCGGAACTCGGAACTCAGAACTCGGAACTCGGAAGTCGGAACTCGGAATTTGGAATTCGGAACTTGATATTCGGAATTCGGAACTCGGAACTCGGAACTCGAAACTCGAAAATCGGAACTCGGAACTCGAAACTCGAAACTTGAAACTTGGAACTCGGAACTCGGAACTCGGAACTCGGAATTCGGAACTCGGAACTCGGAACTCGATATTCGGAACTCGGAACTCGTAACTCGGAACTCAGAACTCGGAAGTCGGAACTCGGAATTTGGAATTCAGAACTTGATATTCGGAATTCGGAACTCGGAACTCGGAACTCGGAACTCGAAAATCGGAACTCGGAACTCGAAACTCGAAACTCGGAACTCGGAACTTGGAACTCGGAACTCGGAACTCGATATTCGGAACTCGGAACTCGGAATTCCGAATTTGGAATTCAGAATTCTGAACTCGGAATTCGGAATTCGGAATTTGAAATTTGAAATTCTGGACTCGGAACTCAGAATTCGGAACTCGGAACTCAGAACTTGGAATTTGAAATTCGGGACTCGGAATTTGGAATTCGGAATTCTGAACTTGGAATTCGGAATTTGAAATTTGAAATTCTGGACTCGGAACTCAGAACTCGGAATTCGGAATTCGGAACTCGGAACTCGGAATTCGAAGTTCGGAAATCAGAATTCGGAATTCGGAATTCGGAATTCAGAATTTGGAATTCGGAATTTGGAATTCGGAATTCGGAATTCGGAATTCGGAATTTGAAATTCTGGACTCGGAATTCGGAATTCGGAACTCAGAACTCGATATTCGGAACTCGGAACTCGGAACTCAGAACTCGGAACTCGAAAATCGGAACTCGGAACTCGAAACTCGAAACTTGAAACTCGGAACTCGGAACTCGGAACTCAGAACTCGGAAGTCGGAACTCGGAATTTGGAATTCGGAACTTGATATTCGGAATTCGGAACTCGGGACTCAGAACTCGGAACTCGGAATTCGGAACTCAGAACTCGATATTCGGAACTCGGAACTCGGAACTCAGAACTCGGAACTCGGAAGTCGGAACTCGGAATTTGGAATTCGGAACTTGATATTCGGAATTCGGAACTCGGAACTCGGAACTCGGAACTCAAAAATCGGAACTCGGAACTCGAAACTCGAAACTTGAAACTTGGAACTCGGAACTCGGAACTCGGAACTCGGAACTCGGAACTCGGAACTCGGAACTCGGAACTCAGAACTCGGAATTCAGAATTTGAAATTCGGAATTCTGAACTCGGAATTCGGAATTTGAAATTTGAAATTCTGGACTCGGAAATCGGAATTCAGAATTCGGAACTCGGAACTCGGAATTCGAAGTTCGGAAATCAGAATTCGGAATTCGGAATTCGGAACTCGGAACACGGCACTCGGAACTTGGAACTCGGAACTCAGAATTCGGAATTTGAAATTTGCAATTCGGATCTCCGAACTCCGAACTCCGAACTCCAAAATCAAAAATCGGAAGAAGGAACTCGGAACTCGGAATTTGGAATTCAGAAATTGGAACTCTGAACTCGTAACTCAGATCTCCGAACTCGGAAGTCGGAACTCGGAATTTGGAATTCGGAACTTGATATTCGGAATTCGGAACTTGGAACTCGGAACTCGGAACTCGAAACTCGAAACTCGGAACTCGGAACTTGGAACTCGGAACTCGGAACTCGATATTCGGAACTCAGAACTCGGAATTCCGAATTTGGAATTCAGAATTCTGAACTCGGAATTCGGAATTTGAAATTTGAAATTTGAAATTCTGGACTCGGAACTCAGAATTCGGAACTCGGAACTCAGAACTTGGAATTTGAAATTCGGGACTCGGAATTCGGAATTCGGAATTTGGAATTTGGAATTTGGAATTTGAAATTCTGGACTCGGAATTCGGAATTCGGAACTCAGAACTCGATATTCGGAACTCGGAACTCGGAACTCAGAACTCGGAACTCGGAAGTCGGAACTCGGAACTCGGAACTCGGAACTCAGAATTCGGAACTCGGAATTTGGAATTCGGAATTCTGAACTTGGAATTCGGAATTTGAAATTTGAAATTCTGGACTCGGAACTCGGAATTCGGAATTCGGAACTCGGAACTCGGAATTCGAAGTTCGGAAATCAGAATTCGGAATTCGGAATTCGGAATACGGAATTCGGAATTCGGAATTCGGAATTCGGAATTCGGAATTCGGAATTCGGAATTTGAAATTCTGGACTCGGAATTCGGAATTCGGAACTCAGAACTCGATATTCGGAACTCGGAACTCGGAACTCAGAACTCGGAACTCGGAAGTCGGAACTCGGAATTTGGAATTCGGAACTTGATATTCGGAATTCGGAACTCGGAACTCGGAACTCGAAACTCGAAGTTCGGAAATCAGAATTCGGAATTCGGAATTCGGAATACGGAATTCGGAATTCGGAACTTGATATTCGGAACTCGGAACTCGGAACTCGGAACTCGGAACTCGGAACTCGGAACTCGGAACTCGGAACTCGGAACTCGGAACTCGATATTCGGAACTCGGAACTCGGAACTCGGAACTCAGAACTCGGAAGTCGGAACTCGGAATTTGGAATTCGGAACTTGATATTCGGAATTCGGAACTCGGGACTCAGATCTCGGAACTCGGAAGTCGGAACTCAGAACTCGATATTCGGAACTCGGAACTCGGAACTCGGAACTCAGAACTCGGAACTCGGAAGTCGGAACTCGGAATTTGGAATTCGGAACTTGATATTCGGAATTCGGAACTCGGAACTCGAAACTCGAAAATCGGAACTCGGAACTCGAAACTCGAAACTCGAAACTTGGAACTCGGAACTCGGAACTCGGAACTCGGAACTCGGAACTCGGAACTCAGAACTCGGAATTCAGAATTTGAAATTCAGAATTCTGAACTCGGAATTCGGAATTTGAAATTTGAAATTCTGGACTCGGAAATCGGAATTCAGAATTCGGAACTCGGAACTCGGAATTCGGAACTCAGAACTCGATATTCGGAACTCGGAACTCGGAACTCAGAACTCGGAACTCGGAACTCGGAACTCGGAACTCGGAACTCGGAACTCGGAACTCGATATTCGGAACTCGGAACTCGGAACTCGGAACTCAGAACTCGGAAGTCGGAACTCGGAATTTGGAATTCGGAACTTGATATTCGGAATTCGGAACTCGGGACTCAGATCTCGGAACTCGGAAGTCGGAACTCGGAATTTGGAATTCGGAACTTGATATTCGGAATTCGGAACTCGGGACTCAGAACTCGGAACTCGGAATTCGGAACTCAGAACTCGATATTCGGAACTCGGAACTCGGAACTCAGAACTCGGAACTCGGAAGTCGGAACTCGGAATTTGGAATTCGGAACTTGATATTCGGAATTCGGAACTCGGAACTCGAAACTCGAAAATCGGAACTCGGAACTCGAAACTCGAAACTCGAAACTTGGAACTCGGAACTCGGAACTCGGAACTCGGAACTCGGAACTCGGAACTCGGAACTCAGAACTCGGAATTCAGAATTTGAAATTCAGAATTCTGAACTCGGAATTCGGAACTCGGAACTCGGAACTCGGAACTCGAAAATCGGAACTCGGAACTCGGAACTCGGAACTCGGAACTCAGAACTCGGAATTCAGAATTTGAAATTCGGAATTCTGAACTCGGAACACGGCACTCGGAACTTGGAACTCGGAACTCAGAATTCGGAATTTGAAATTTGCAATTCGGATCTCCGAACTCCGAACTCCGAACTCCAAAATCAAAAATCGGAAGAAGGAACTCAGAACTCGGAATTCGGAATTCAGAAATTGGAACTCTGAACTCGTAACTCAGATCTCCGAACTCGGAAGTCGGAACTCGGAATTTGGAATTCGGAACTTGATATTCGGAATTCGGAACTTGGAACTCGGAACTCGGAACTCGAAACTCGAAACTCGGAACTCGGAACTTGGAACTCGGAACTCGGAACTCGATATTCGGAACTCGGAACTCGGAATTCCGAATTTGGAATTCAGAATTCTGAACTCGGAATTCGGAATTTGAAATTTGAAATTTGAAATTCTGGACTCGGAACTCAGAATTCGGAACTCGGAACTCAGAACTTGGAATTTGAAATTCGGGACTCGGAATTCGGAATTCGGAATTTGGAATTTGGAATTTGGAATTTGAAATTCTGGACTCGGAATTCGGAATTCGGAACTCAGAACTCGATATTCGGAACTCGGAACTCGGAACTCAGAACTCGGAACTCGGAAGTCGGAACTCGGAACTCGGAACTCAGAATTCGGAACTCGGAATTTGGAATTCGGAATTCTGAACTTGGAATTCGGAATTTGAAATTTGAAATTCTGGACACGGAACTCGGAACTCGGAATTCGGAATTCGGAACTCGGAACTCGGAATTCGAAGTTCGGAAATCAGAATTCGGAATTCGGAATTCGGAATACGGAATTCAGAATTCGGAATTCGGAATTCGGAATTCGGAATTCGGAATTCAGAATTCGGAATTTGAAATTCTGGACTCGGAATTCGGAATTCGGAACTCAGAACTCGATATTCGGAACTCGGAACTCGGAACTCAGAACTCGGAACTCGGAAGTCGGAACTCGGAATTTGGAATTCGGAACTTGATATTCGGAATTCGGAACTCGGAACTCGGAACTCGAAACTCGAAGTTCGGAAATCAGAATTCGGAATTCGGAATTCGGAATACGGAATTCGGAATTCGGAACTTGATATTCGGAACTCGGAACTCGGAACTCGGAACTCGGAACTCGGAACTCGGAACTCGGAACTCGGAACTCGGAACTCGGAACTCGGAACTCGGAACTCGATATTCGGAACTCGGAACTCGTAACTCGGAACTCAGAACTCGGAAGTCGGAACTCGGAATTTGGAATTCGGAACTTGATATTCGGAATTCGGAACTCGGGACTCAGATCTCGGAACTCGGAATTCGGAACTCAGAACTCGATATTCGGAACTCGGAACTCGGAACTCAGAACTCGGAACTCGGAAGTCGGAACTCGGAATTTGGAATTCGGAACTTGATATTCGGAATTCGGAACTCGGAACTCGGAACTCGGAACTCGAAAATCGGAACTCGGAACTCGAAACTCGAAACTTGAAACTTGGAACTCGGAACTCGGAACTCGGAACTCGGAACTCAGAACTCGGAATTCAGAATTTGAAATTCGGAATTCTGAACTCGGAATTCGGAATTTGAAATTTGAAATTCTGGACTCGGAAATCGGAATTCAGAATTCGGAACTCGGAACTCGGAATTCGAAGTTCGGAAATCAGAATTCGGAATTCGGAATTCGGAACTCGGAACACGGCACTCGGAACTTGGAACTCGGAACTCAGAATTCGGAATTTGAAATTTGCAATTCGGATCTCCGAACTCCGAACTCCGAACTCCAAAATCAAAAATCGGAAGAAGGAACTCAGAACTCGGAATTCGGAATTCAGAAATTGGAACTCTGAACTCGTAACTCAGATCTCCGAACTCGGAAGTCGGAACTCGGAATTTGGAATTCGGAACTTGATATTCGGAATTCGGAACTTGGAACTCGGAACTCGGAACTCGAAACTCGGAACTCGGAACTCGGAACTCGGAACTCGGAACTCGGAACTCGGAACTCGGAACTCGGAACTCGGAACTCGATATTCGGAACTCGGAACTCGTAACTCGGAACTCAGAACTCGGAAGTCGGAACTCGGAATTTGGAATTCGGAACTTGATATTCGGAATTCGGAACTCGGGACTCAGATCTCGGAACTCGGAAGTCGGAACTCGGAATTTGGAATTCGGAACTTGATATTCGGAATTCGGAACTCGGGACTCAGAACTCGGAACTCGGAATTCGGAACTCAGAACTCGATATTCGGAACTCGGAACTCGGAACTCAGAACTCGGAACTCGGAAGTCGGAACTCGGAATTTGGAATTCGGAACTTGATATTCGGAATTCGGAACTCGGAACTCGGAACTCGAAACTCGAAAATCGGAACTCGGAACTCGAAACTCGAAACTTGAAACTTGGAACTCGGAACTCGGAACTCGGAACTCGGAACTCGGAACTCGGAACTCGGAACTCGGAACTCAGAACTCGGAATTCAGAATTTGAAATTCAGAATTCTGAACTCGGAATTCGGAATTTGAAATTTGAAATTCTGGACTCGGAAATCGGAATTCAGAATTCGGAACTCGGAACTCGGAATTCGAAGTTCGGAAATCAGAATTCGGAATTCGGAATTCGGAACTCGGAACACGGCACTCGGAACTCGGAACTCGGAACTCAGAACTCGGAAGTCGGAACTCGGAATTTGGAATTCGGAACTTGATATTCGGAATTCGGAACTCGGGACTCAGATCTCGGAACTCGGAAGTCGGAACTCGGAATTTGGAATTTGGAACTTGATATTCGGAATTCGGAACTCGGGACTCAGAACTCGGAACTCGGAATTCGGAACTCAGAACTCGATATTCGGAACTCGGAACTCGGAACTCAGAACTCGGAACTCGGAAGTCGGAACTCGGAATTTGGAATTCGGAACTTGATATTCGGAATTCGGAACTCGGAACTCGGAACTCGGAACTCGAAAATCGGAACTCGGAACTCGAAACTCGAAACTTGAAACTTGGAACTCGGAACTCGGAACTCGGAACTCGGAACTCAGAACTCGGAATTCAGAATTTGAAATTCGGAATTCTGAACTCGGAATTCGGAATTTGAAATTTGAAATTCTGGACTCGGAAATCGGAATTCAGAATTCGGAACTCGGAACTCGGAATTCGAAGTTCGGAAATCAGAATTCGGAATTCGGAATTCGGAACTCGGAACACGGCACTCGGAACTTGGAACTCGGAACTCAGAATTCGGAATTTGAAATTTGCAATTCGGATCTCCGAACTCCGAACTCCGAACTCCAAAATCAAAAATCGGAAGAAGGAACTCAGAACTCGGAATTCGGAATTCAGAAATTGGAACTCTGAACTCGTAACTCAGATCTCCGAACTCGGAAGTCGGAACTCGGAATTTGGAATTCGGACCTTGATATTCGGAATTCGGAACTTGGAACTCGGAACTCGGAACTCGAAACTCGAAACTCGGAACTCGGAACTTGGAACTCGGAACTCGGAACTCGATATTCGGAACTCGGAACTCGGAATTCCGAATTTGGAATTCAGAATTCTGAACTCGGAATTCGGAATTTGAAATTTGAAATTTGAAATTCTGGACTCGGAACTCAGAATTCGGAACTCGGAACTCAGAACTTGGAATTTGAAATTCGGGACTCGGAATTCGGAATTCGGAATTTGGAATTTGGAATTTGGAATTTGAAATTCTGGACTCGGAATTCGGAATTCGGAACTCAGAATTCGATATTCGGAACTCGGAACTCGGAACTCAGAACTCGGAACTCGGAACTCGGAACTCGGAACTCGGAACTCGGAACTCAGAATTCGGAACTCGGAATTTGGAATTCGGAATTCTGAACTTGGAATTCGGAATTTGAAATTTGAAATTCTGGACTCGGAACTCGGAACTCGGAATTCGGAATTCGGAACTCGGAACTCGGAATTCGAAGTTCGGAAATCAGAATTCGGAATTCGGAATTTGGAATACGGAATTCGGAATTCGGAATTCGGAATTCGGAATTCGGAATTCGGAATTCGGAATTTGAAATTCTGGACTCGGAATTCGGAATTCGGAACTCAGAACTCGATATTCGGAACTCGGAACTCGGAACTCAGAACTCGGAACTCGGAAGTCGGAACTCGGAATTTGGAATTCGGAACTTGATATTCGGAATTCGGAACTCGGAACTCGGAACTCGAAACTCGAAGTTCGGAAATCAGAATTCGGAATTCGGAATTCGGAATACGGAATTCGGAATTCGGAACTTGATATTCGGAACTCGGAACTCGGAACTCGGAACTCGGAACTCGGAACTCGGAACTCGGAACTCGGAACTCGGAACTCGATATTCGGAACTCGGAACTCGTAACTCGGAACTCAGAACTCGGAAGTCGGAACTCGGAATTTGGAATTCGGAACTTGATATTCGGAATTCGGAACTCGGGACTCAGATCTCGGAACTCGGAAGTCGGAACTCGGAATTTGGAATTCGGAACTTGATATTCGGAATTCGGAACTCGGGACTCAGAACTCGGAACTCGGAATTCGGAACTCAGAACTCGATATTCGGAACTCGGAACTCGGAACTCAGAACTCGGAACTCGGAAGTCGGAACTCGGAACTTGGAATTCGGAACTTGATATTCGGAATTCGGAACTCGGAACTCGGAACTCGAAACTCGAAAATCGGAACTCGGAACTCAAAACTCGAAACTTGAAACTTGGAACTCGGAACTCGGAACTCGGAACTCGGAACTCGGAACTCGGAACTCAGAACTCGGAATTCAGAATTTGAAATTCAGAATTCTGAACTCGGAATTCGGAATTTGAAATTTGAAATTCTGGACTCGGAAATCGGAATTCAGAATTCGGAACTCGGAACTCGGAATTCGAAGTTCGGAAATCAGAATTCGGAATTCGGAATTCGGAACTCGGAACACGGCACTCGGAACTTGGAACTCGGAACTCAGAATTCGGAATTTGAAATTTGCAATTCGGATCTCCGAACTCCGAACTCTGAACTCCAAAATCAAAAATCGGAAGAAGGAACTCGGAACTCGGAATTCGGAATTCAGAAATTGGAACTCTGAACTCGTAACTCAGATCTCCGAACTCGGAAGTTGGAACTCGGAATTTGGAATTCGGAACTTGATATTCGGAATTCGGAACTCGGGACTCAGAACTCGGAACTCGGAAGTCGGAACTCGGAAATTGGAATTCGGAACTTGATATTCGGAATTCGGAACTCAGAACTCGAAACTCGGAACTCGAAACTCGGAATTCGGAATTTGGAACTCGGAATTCAGAATTCGGAACTCGGAATTCGGAATTCGGAATTCTGAACTCGGAATTTGGAATTTGGAATTCTGAACTCGGAATTCGGAATTTGAAATTTGAAATTCTGGACTCGGAAATCAGAATTCAGAATTCGGAACTCGGAACTCGGAATTCGAAGTTCGGAAATCAGAATTCGGAATTCGGAATTCGGAACTCGGAACTCGGAACTCAGAACTCGGAATTCAGAATTTGGAATTCGGAATTCTGAACTCGGAATTCGGAATTCGGAATTCGGAATTCGGAATTCGGAATTCGGAATTTGAAATTTGAAATTCTGGACTCGGAAATCGGAATTCAGAATTCGGAACTCGGAACTCGGAATTCGAAGTTCGGAAATCAGAATTCGGAATTCGGAATTCGGAACTCGGAACACGGCACTCGGAACTTGGAACTCGGAACTCAGAATTCGGAATTTGAAATTTGCAATTCGGATCTCCGAACTCCGAACTCCGAACTCCAAAATCAAAAATCGGAAGAAGGAACTCAGAACTCGGAATTCGGAATTCAGAAATTGGAACTCTGAACTCGTAACTCAGATCTCCGAACTCGGAAGTCGGAACTCGGAATTTGGAATTCGGAACTTGATATTCGGAATTCGGAACTTGGAACTCGGAACTCGGAACTCGAAACTCGAAACTCGGAACTCGGAACTTGGAACTCGGAACTCGGAACTCGATATTCGGAACTCGGAACTCAGAACTTGGAATTTGAAATTCGGGACTCGGAATTCGGAATTTGGAATTTGGAATTTGGAATTTGGAATTTGAAATTCTGGACTCGGAATTCGGAATTCGGAACTCAGAACTCGATATTCGGAACTCGGAACTCGGAACTCAGAACTCGGAACTCGGAAGTCGGAACTCGGAACTCGGAACTCGGAACTCAGAATTCGGAACTCGGAATTTGGAATTCGGAATTCTGAACTTGGAATTCGGAATTTGAAATTTGAAATTCTGGACTCGGAACTCGGAACTCGGAATTCGGAATTCGGAACTCGGAACTCGGAATTCGAAGTTCGGAAATCAGAATTCGGAATTCGGAATTCGGAATACGGAATTCGGAATTCGGAATTCGGAATTCGGAATTCGGAATTCGGAATTCGGAATTCGGAATTTGAAATTCTGGACTCGGAATTCGAAATTCGGAACTCAGAACTCGATATTCGGAACTCGGAACTCGGAACTCAGAACTCGGAACTCGGAAGTCGGAACTCGGAATTTGGAATTCGGAACTTGATATTCGGAATTCGGAACTCGGAACTCGGAACTCGAAACTCGAAGTTCGGAAATCAGAATTCGGAATTCGGAATTCGGAATACGGAATTCGGAATTCGGAACTTGATATTCGGAACTCGGAACTCGGAACTCGGAACTCGGAACTCGGAACTCGGAACTCGGAACTCGGAACTCGGAACTCGGAACTCGGAACTCGATATTCGGAACTCGGAACTCGGAATTCGGAACTCAGAACTCGATATTCGGAACTCGGAACTCGGAACTCAGAACTCGGAACTCGGAAGTCGGAACTCGGAATTTGGAATTCGGAACTCGAAACTCGAAAATCGGAACTCGGAACTCGAAACTCGAAACTTGAAACTTGGAACTCGGAACTCGGAACTCGGAACTCGGAACTCGGAACTCGGAACTCGGAACTCGGAACTCGGAACTCGGAACTCAGAACTCGGAATTCAGAATTTGAAATTCAGAATTCTGAACTCGGAATTCGGAATTTGAAATTTGAAATTCTGGACTCGGAAATCGGAATTCAGAATTCGGAACTCGGAACTCGGAATTCGAAGTTCGGAAATCAGAATTCGGAATTCGGAATTCGGAACTCGGAACACGGCACTCGGAACTTGGAACTCGGAACTCAGAATTCGGAATTTGAAATTTGCAATTCGGATCTCCGAACTCCGAACTCCGAACTCCAAAATCAAAAATCGGAAGAAGGAACTCGGAACTCGGAATTCGGAATTCAGAAATTGGAACTCTGAACTCGTAACTCAGATCTCCGAACTCGGAAGTTGGAACTCGGAATTTGGAATTCGGAACTTGATATTCGGAATTCGGAACTCGGGACTCAGAACTCGGAACTCGGAAGTCGGAACTCGGAAATTGGAATTCGGAACTTGATATTCGGAATTCGGAACTCAGAACTCGAAACTCGGAACTCGAACCTCGGAATTCGGAATTTGGAACTCGGAATTCAGAATTCGGAACTCGGAATTCGGAATTCGGAATTCGGAACTCGGAATTTGGAATTTGGAATTCTGAACTCGGAATTCGGAATTTGAAATTTGAAATTCTGGACTCGGAAATCGGAATTCAGAATTCGGAACTCGGAACTCGGAATTCGAAGTTCGGAAATCAAAATTTGGAATTCGGAATTCGGAACTCGGAACACGGCACTCGGAACTCGGAACTCGGAACTCGGAACTCGGAACTCGATATTCGGAACTCGGAACTCGGAACTCAGAACTCGGAATTCAGAATTTGGAATTCGGAATTCTGAACTCGGAATTCGGAATTCGGAATTCGGAATTCGGAATTCGGAATTCGGAATTCGGAATTCGGAATTTGAAATTTGAAATTCTGGACTCGGAACTCGGAACTCGGAACTCGGGACTCGGAATTCGGAATTCGGAATTTGGAATCCGGAATTCGGAATTTGAAATTCTGGACTCGGAATTCGGAACTCAGAATTCAATATTCGGAACTCGGAACTCGGAACTCAGAACTCGGAACACGGAATTCGAAGTTCGGAAATCAGAATTCGGAATTTGGAATTCGGAATTCGGAATTCGGAATTCGGAATTTGGAATTCAGAATTCGGAACTCGGAATTCGGAATTCGGAATTCGGAATTCGGAATTCGGAATTCGGAATTCGGAACTCGGAACTCGGAACTCGGAACTCGGAACTCGGAACTCGGAATTCGGAATTTGAAATTTGCAATTCGGATCTCCGAACTCCGAACTCCGAACTCCAAAATCAAAAATCGGAAGAAGGAACTCGGAACTCGGAATTCGGAATTCGGAAATTGGAACTCTGAACTCGGAACTCAGATCTCGGAACTCGGAAGTCGGAACTCGGAATTTGGAATTCGGAACTTGATATTCGGAATTCGGAACTCGGGACTCAGAACTCGGAACTCGGAAGTCGGAACTCGGAATTTGGAATTCAGAACTTGATATTCGGAATTCAGAACTCAGAACTCGAAACTCGGAACTTGAAACTCGGAATTCGGAATTCGGAACTCGGAATTCAGAATTCGGAACTCGGAATTCAGAATTCGGAACTCGGAATTCGGAATTCGGAATTCGGAATTTGGAATTCGGAACTCGGAACTCGGAATTTGGAATTTGGAATTTGGAACTTGATATTCGAAATTCGGAACTCAGAACTCGAAACTCGAAACTCGAAACTCGGAACTCGAAACTCGGAATTCGGAATTCGGAACCCGGAATTCGGAATTCGGAATTCGGAACTCGGAACTCGAAATTCGGAATTTGGATCTCTGAACTCGGAATTTGGAATTTGGAATTCAGAATTCGGAACATGGAACTCAGAAATCAGAACTCGATATTGGGAACTCGGAACTCGAAACTCAGAACTCGGAATTCGGAATTTGGAACTCAGAACTCGGCACTCGGAACTCGATATTCGGAACTCAGAACTCGGAACTCGGAACTCGGAACTCGGAACTCGGAATTCAGAATTTGGAATTCGGAATTCTGAACTCGGAATTCGGAATTCGGAATTTGAAATTTGAAATTCTGGACTCGGAACTCGGAATTCGGAATTCGGAACTCGGAACTCGGAACTCAGAACTCGGAACTCGGAATTCGAAGTTCGGAAATCAGAATTCGGAATTTGGAATTCGGAATTCGGAATTCGGAATTCGGAATTTGGAATTCAGAATTCGGAACTCGGAATTCGGAATTCGGAATTCGGAATTCGGAATTCGGAATTCGGAACTCGGAACTCGGAACTCGGAACTCGGAACTCGGAATTCGGAATTTGAAATTTGCAATTCGGATCTCCAAACTCCGAACTCCGAACTCCAAAATCAAAAATCGGAAGAAGGAACTCGGAACTCGGAATTCGGAATTCGGAAATTGGAACTCTGAAATCGGAACTCAGATCTCGGAACTCGGAAGTCGGAACTCGGAATTTGGAATTCGGAACTTGATATTCGGAATTCGGAACTCGGGACTCAGAACTCGGAACTCGGAAGTCGGAACTCGGAATTTGGAATTCAGAACTTGATATTCGGAATTCAGAACTCAGAACTCGAAACTCGGAACTTGAAACTCGGAATTCGGAATTCGGAACTCGGAATTCAGAATTCGGAACTCGGAATTCAGAATTCGGAACTCGGAATTCGGAATTCGGAATTCGGAATTTGGAATTCGGAACTCGGAACTCGGAATTTGGAATTTGGAATTTGGAACTTGATATTCGAAATTCGGAACTCAGAACTCGAAACTCGAAACTCGAAACTCGGAACTCGAAACTCGGAATTCGGAATTCAGAATTCGGAACTCGGAATTCAGAATTCGGAACCCGGAATTCGGAATTCGGAATTCGGAACTCGGAACTCGAAATTCGGAATTTGGATCTCTGAACTCGGAATTTGGAATTTGGAATTCAGAATTCGGAACATGGAACTCAGAAATCAGAACTCGATATTGGGAACTCGGAACTCGAAACTCAGAACTCGGAATTCGGAATTTGGAACTCAGAACTCGGCACTCGGAACTCGATATTCGGAACTCGAAACTCGAAACTCGAAACTCGAAACTCGGAACTCGGAACTCGGAACTCGGAACTCGATATTCGGAACTCGGAACTCGGAACTCGGAACTCGGAACTCGGAATTCAGAATTTGGAATTCAGAATTCTGAACTCGGAATTCGGAATTCGGAATTTGAAATTTGAAATTCTGGACTCGGAACTCGGAATTCGGAATTCGGAACTCGGAACTCGGAACTCAGAACTCGGAACTCGGAATTCGAAGTTCGGAAATCAGAATTCGGAATTTGGAATTTGGAATTCGGAATTCAGAATTCGGAATTCGGAATTTGGAATTCAGAATTCGGAACTCGGAATTCGGAATTCGGAATTCGGAATTCGGAATTCGGAATTCGGAACTCGGAACTCGGAACTCGGAACTCGGAACTCGGAATTCGGAATTTGAAATTTGCAATTCGGATCTCCGAACTCCGAACTCCGAACTCCAAAATCAAAAATCGGAAGAAGGAACTCGGAACTCGGAATTCGGAATTTGAAATTTGAAATTCTGGACTCGGAAATCGGAATTCAGAATTCGGAACTCGGAACTCGGAATTCGAAGTTCGGAAATCAGAATTCGGAATTCGGAATTCGGAACTCGGAACACGGCACTCGGAACTTGGAACTCGGAACTCAGAATTCGGAATTTGAAATTTGCAATTCGGATCTCCGAACTCCGAACTCTGAACTCCAAAATCAAAAATCGGAAGAAGGAACTCGGAACTCGGAATTCGGAATTCAGAAATTGGAACTCGGAATTCAGAATTCGGAACTCGGAATTCGGAATTCGGAATTCGGAACTCGGAATTTGGAATTTGGAATTCTGAACTCGGGACTCAGAACTCGGAACTCGGAAGTCGGAACTCGGAAATTGGAATTCGGAACTTGATATTCGGAATTCGGAACTCGGGACTCAGAACTCGGAACTCGGAAGTCGGAACTCGGAAATTGGAATTCGGAACTTGATATTCGGAATTCGGAACTCAGAACTCGAAACTCGGAACTCGAAACTCGGAATTCGGAATTTGGAACTCGGAATTCAGAATTCGGAACTCGGAATTCGGAATTCGGAATTCGGAACTCGGAATTTGGAATTTGGAATTCTGAACTCGGAATTCGGAATTTGAAATTTGAAATTCTGGACTCGGAAATCAGAATTCAGAATTCGGAACTCGGAACTCGGAATTCGAAGTTCGGAAATCAGAATTCGGAATTCGGAACTCGAAACTCGAAACTCGGAACTCGGAACTTGGAACTCGGAACTCGGAACTCGATATTCGGAACTCGGAACTCAGAACTTGGAATTTGAAATTCGGGACTCGGAATTCGGAATTCGGAATTTGGAATTTGGAATTTGGAATTTGAAATTCTGGACTCGGAATTCGGAATTCGGAACTCAGAACTCGATATTCGGAACTCGGAACTCGGAACTCAGAACTCGGAACTCGGAAGTCGGAACTCGGAACTCGGAACTCGGAACTCAGAATTCGGAACTCGGAATTTGGAATTCGGAATTCTGAACTTGGAATTCGGAATTTGAAATTTGAAATTCTGGACTCGGAACTCGGAACTCGGAATTCGGAATTCGGAACTCGGAACTCGGAATTCGAAGTTCGGAAATCAGAATTCGGAATTCGGAATTCGGAATACGGAATTCGGAATTCGGAATTCGGAATTCGGAATTCGGAATTCGGAATTCGGAATTCGGAATTCGGAATTCGGAATTTGAAATTCTGGACTCGGAATTCGAAATTCGGAACTCAGAACTCGATATTCAGAACTCGGAACTCGGAACTCAGAACTCGGAACTCGGAAGTCGGAACTCGGAATTTGGAATTCGGAACTTGATATTCGGAATTCGGAACTCGGAACTCGAAACTCGAAGTTCGGAAATCAGAATTCGGAATTCGGAATTCGGAATACGGAACTCGGAACTCGGAACTCGATATTCGGAACTCGGAACTCGGAATTCGGAACTCAGAACTCGATATTCGGAACTCGGAA
The DNA here is from genome assembly GCA_022577455.1 of Arizona elegans. NCBI lineage: Eukaryota > Metazoa > Chordata > Lepidosauria > Squamata > Colubridae > Arizona > Arizona elegans. Next base: position 310,233 of record JAKOOJ010000100.1, read on the forward strand.
CTCGGAACTCAGAACTCGGAACTCGGAAGTCGGAACTCGGAATTTGGAATTCGGAACTCGAAACTCGAAAATCGGAACTCGGAACTCGAAACTCGAAACTTGAAACTTGGAACTCGGAACTCGGAACTCGGAACTCGGAACTCGGAACTCGGAACTCGGAACTCGGAACTCGGAACTCGGAACTCAGAACTCGGAATTCAGAATTTGAAATTCAGAATTCTGAACTCGGAATTCGGAATTTGAAATTTGAAATTCTGGACTCGGAAATCGGAATTCAGAATTCGGAACTCGGAACTCGGAATTCGAAGTTCGGAAATCAGAATTCGGAATTCGGAATTCGGAACTCGGAACACGGCACTCGGAACTTGGAACTCGGAACTCAGAATTCGGAATTTGAAATTTGCAATTCGGATCTCCGAACTCCGAACTCCGAACTCCAAAATCAAAAATCGGAAGAAGGAACTCGGAACTCGGAATTCGGAATTCAGAAATTGGAACTCTGAACTCGTAACTCAGATCTCCGAACTCGGAAGTTGGAACTCGGAATTTGGAATTCGGAACTTGATATTCGGAATTCGGAACTCGGGACTCAGAACTCGGAACTCGGAAGTCGGAACTCGGAAATTGGAATTCGGAACTTGATATTCGGAATTCGGAACTCAGAACTCGAAACTCGGAACTCGAAACTCGGAACTCAGAACTCGGAACTCGGAAGTCGGAACTCGGAACTCGGAACTCGGAACTCAGAATTCGGAACTCAGAATTCGGAACTCGGAATTTGGAATTCGGAATTCTGAACTTGGAATTCGGAATTTGAAATTTGAAATTCTGGACTCGGAACTCGGAACTCGGAATTCGGAATTCGGAACTCGGAACTCGGAATTCGAAGTTCGGAAATCAGAATTCGGAATTCGGAATTCGGAATACGGAATTCGGAATTCGGAATTCGGAATTCGGAATTCGGAATTCGGAATTCGGAATTCGGAATTTGAAATTCTGGACTCGGAATTCGAAATTCGGAACTCAGAACTCGATATTCGGAACTCGGAACTCGGAACTCAGAACTCGGAACTCGGAAGTCGGAACTCGGAATTTGGAATTCGGAACTTGATATTCGGAATTCGGAACTCGGAACTCGGAACTCGAAACTCGAAGTTCGGAAATCAGAATTCGGAATTCGGAATTCGGAATACGGAATTCGGAATTCGGAACTTGATATTCGGAACTCGGAACTCGGAACTCGGAACTCGGAACTCGGAACTCGGAACTCGGAACTCGGAACTCGATATTCGGAACTCGGAACTCGGAATTCGGAACTCAGAACTCGATATTCGGAACTCGGAACTCGGAACTCAGAACTCGGAACTCGGAAGTCGGAACTCGGAATTTGGAATTCGGAACTCGAAACTCGAAAATCGGAACTCGGAACTCGAAACTCGAAACTTGAAACTTGGAACTCGGAACTCGGAACTCGGAACTCGGAACTCGGAACTCGGAACTCGGAACTCGGAACTCGGAACTCAGAACTCGGAATTCAGAATTTGAAATTCAGAATTCTGAACTCGGAATTCGGAATTTGAAATTTGAAATTCTGGACTCGGAAATCGGAATTCAGAATTCGGAACTCGGAACTCGGAATTCGAAGTTCGGAAATCAGAATTCGGAATTCGGAATTCGGAACTCGGAACACGGCACTCGGAACTTGGAACTCGGAACTCAGAATTCGGAATTTGAAATTTGCAATTCGGATCTCCGAACTCCGAACTCCGAACTCCAAAATCAAAAATCGGAAGAAGGAACTCGGAACTCGGAATTCGGAATTCAGAAATTGGAACTCTGAACTCGTAACTCAGATCTCCGAACTCGGAAGTTGGAACTCGGAATTTGGAATTCGGAACTTGATATTCGGAATTCGGAACTCGGGACTCAGAACTCGGAACTCGGAAGTCGGAACTCGGAAATTGGAATTCGGAACTTGATATTCGGAATTCGGAACTCAGAACTCGAAACTCGGAACTCGAAACTCGGAATTCGGAATTTGGAACTCGGAATTCAGAATTCGGAACTCGGAATTCGGAATTCGGAATTCGGAACTCGGAATTTGGAATTTGGAATTCTGAACTCGGAATTCGGAATTTGAAATTTGAAATTCTGGACTCGGAAATCGGAATTCAGAATTCGGAACTCGGAACTCGGAATTCGAAGTTCGGAAATCAGAATTCGGAATTCGGAATTCGGAACTCGGAACACGGCACTCGGAACTCGGAACTCGGAACTCGGAACTCGGAACTCGATATTCGGAACTCGGAACTCGGAACTCAGAACTCGGAATTCAGAATTTGGAATTCGGAATTCTGAACTCGGAATTCGGAATTCGGAATTCGCAATTCGGAATTCGGAATTCGGAATTCGGAATTCGGAATTCGGAATTTGAAATTTGAAATTCTGGACTCGGAACTCGGAACTCGGAACTCGGGACTCGGAATTCGGAATTCGGAATTTGGAATCCGGAATTCGGAATTTGAAATTCTGGACTCGGAATTCGGAACTCAGAATTCAATATTCGGAACTCGGAACTCGGAACTCAGAACTCGGAACACGGAATTCGAAGTTCGGAAATCAGAATTCGGAATTTGGAATTCGGAATTCGGAATTCGGAATTCGGAATTTGGAATTCAGAATTCGGAACTCGGAATTCGGAATTCGGAATTCGGAATTCGGAATTCGGAATTCGGAATTCGGAACTCGGAACTCGGAACTCGGAACTCGGAACTCGGAACTCGGAATTCGGAATTTGAAATTTGCAATTCGGATCTCCGAACTCCGAACTCCGAACTCCAAAATCAAAAATCGGAAGAAGGAACTCGGAACTCGGAATTCGGAATTCGGAAATTGGAACTCTGAACTCGGAACTCAGATCTCGGAACTCGGAAGTCGGAACTCGGAATTTGGAATTCGGAACTTGATATTCGGAATTCGGAACTCGGGACTCAGAACTCGGAACTCGGAAGTCGGAACTCGGAATTTGGAATTCAGAACTTGATATTCGGAATTCAGAACTCAGAACTCGAAACTCGGAACTTGAAACTCGGAATTCGGAATTCGGAACTCGGAATTCAGAATTCGGAACTCGGAATTCAGAATTCGGAACTCGGAATTCGGAATTCGGAATTTGGAATTCGGAACTCGGAACTCGGAATTTGGAATTTGGAATTTGGAACTTGATATTCGAAATTCGGAACTCAGAACTCGAAACTCGAAACTCGAAACTCGGAACTCGAAACTCGGAATTCGGAATTCAGAATTCGGAACTCGGAATTCAGAATTCGGAACCCGGAATTCGGAATTCGGAATTCGGAACTCGGAACTCGAAATTCGGAATTTGGATCTCTGAACTCGGAATTTGGAATTTGGAATTCAGAATTCGGAACATGGAACTCAGAAATCAGAACTCGATATTGGGAACTCGGAACTCGAAACTCAGAACTCGGAATTCGGAATTTGGAACTCAGAACTCGGCACTCGGAACTCGATATTCGGAACTCGAAACTCGAAACTCGAAACTCGGAACTCGGAACTCGGAACTCGATATTCGGAACTCGGAACTCGGAACTCGGAACTCGGAACTCGGAATTCAGAATTTGGAATTCGGAATTCTGAACTCGGAATTCGGAATTTGAAATTTGAAATTCTGGACTCGGAACTCGGAATTCGGAATTCGGAACTCGGAACTCGGAACTCAGAACTCGGAACTCGGAATTCGAAGTTCGGAAATCAGAATTCGGAATTTGGAATTCGGAATTCGGAATTCGGAATTCGGAATTTGGAATTCAGAATTCGGAACTCGGAATTCGGAATTCGGAATTCGGAATTCGGAATTCGGAATTCGGAACTCGGAACTCGGAACTCGGAACTCGGAACTCGGAACTCGGAATTCGGAATTTGAAATTTGCAATTCGGATCTCTGAACTCCGAACTCCGAACTCCAAAATCAAAAATTGGAAGAAGGAACTCGGAACTCGGAATTCGGAATTCGGAAATTGGAACTCTGAACTCGGAACTCAGATCTCGGAACTCGGAAGTCGGAACTCGGAATTTGGAATTCGGAACTTGATATTCGGAATTCGGAACTCGGGACTCAGAACTCGGAACTCGGAAGTCGGAACTCGGAATTTGGAATTCAGAACTTGATATTCGGAATTCAGAACTCAGAACTCGAAACTCGGAACTTGAAACTCGGAATTCGGAATTCGGAACTCGGAATTCAGAATTCGGAACTCGGAATTCAGAATTCGGAACTCGGAATTCGGAATTCGGAATTCGGAATTTGGAATTCGGAACTCGGAACTCGGAATTTGGAATTTGGAATTTGGAACTTGATATTCGAAATTCGGAACTCAGAACTCGAAACTCGAAACTCGAAACTCGGAACTCGAAACTCGGAATTCGGAATTCAGAATTCGGAACTCGGAATTCAGAATTCGGAACCCGGAATTCGGAATTCGGAATTCGGAACTCGGAACTCGAAATTCGGAATTTGGATCTCTGAACTCGGAATTTGGAATTTGGAATTCAGAATTCGGAACATGGAACTCAGAAATCAGAACTCGATATTGGGAACTCGGAACTCGAAACTCAGAACTCGGAATTCGGAATTTGGAACTCAGAACTCGGCACTCGGAACTCGATATTCGGAACTCGAAACTCGAAACTCGAAACTCGAAACTCGGAACTCGGAACTCGGAACTCGGAACTCGATATTCGGAACTCGGAACTCGGAACTCGGAACTCGGAACTCGGAATTCAGAATTTGGAATTCAGAATTCTGAACTCGGAATTCGGAATTCGGAATTTGAAATTTGAAATTCTGGACTCGGAACTCGGAATTCGGAATTCGGAACTCGGAACTCGGAACTCAGAACTCGGAACTCGGAATTCGAATTTCGGAAATCAGAATTCGGAATTTGGAATTTGGAATTCGGAATTCGGAATTCGGAATTTGGAATTCAGAATTCGGAACTCGGAATTCGGAATTCGGAATTCGGAATTCGGAATTCGGAATTCGGAACTCGGAACTCGGAACTCGGAACTCGGAACTCGGAATTCGGAATTTGAAATTTGCAATTCGGATCTCCGAACTCCGAACTCCGAACTCCAAAATCAAAAATCGGAAGAAGGAACTCGGAACTCGGAATTTGGAATTCGGAAATTGGAACTCTGAACTCGGAACTCAGATCTCGGAACTCGGAAGTCGGAACTCGGAATTTGGAATTCGGAACTTGATATTCGGAATTCGGAACTCGGGACTCAGAACTCGGAACTCGGAAGTCGGAACTCGGAATTTGGAATTCAGAACTTGATATTCGGAATTCAGAACTCAGAACTCGAAACTCGGAACTTGAAACTCGGAATTCGGAATTCGGAACTCGGAATTCAGAATTCGGAACTCGGAATTCAGAATTCGGAACTCGGAATTCGGAATTCGGAATTCGGAATTTGGAATTCGGAACTCGGAACTCGGAATTTGGAATTTGGAATTTGGAACTTGATATTCGAAATTCGGAACTCAGAACTCGAAACTCGAAACTCGAAACTCGGAACTCGAAACTCGGAATTCGGAATTCAGAATTCGGAACTCGGAATTCAGAATTCGGAACCCGGAATTCGGAATTCGGAATTCGGAACTCGGAACTCGAAATTCGGAATTTGGATCTCTGAACTCGGAATTTGGAATTTGGAATTCAGAATTCGGAACATGGAACTCAGAAATCAGAACTCGATATTGGGAACTCGGAACTCGAAACTCAGAACTCGGAATTCGGAATTTGGAACTCAGAACTCGGCACTCGGAACTCGATATTCGGAACTCGAAACTCGAAACTCGAAACTCGGAACTCGGAACTCGGAACTCGGAACTCGATATTCGGAACTCGGAACTCGGAACTCGGAACTCGGAACTCGGAACTCGGAATTCAGAATTTGGAATTCGGAATTCTGAACTCGGAATTCAGAATTCGGAATTTGAAATTTGAAATTCTGGACTCGGAACTCGGAATTCGGAATTCGGAACTCGGAACTCGGAACTCGGAACTCGAAACTCGAAATTCGGAACTCGGAACTCGGAACTCGGAACTCGATATTCGGAACTCGGAACTCGGAACTCGGAATTCTGAATTTGGAATTCAGAATTCTGAACTCGGAATTCGGAATTCGGAATTCGGAATTCGGAATTTGGAATTTGGAATTCAGAATTCGGAACTCGGAATTCGGGATTCGGAATTCGGAATTCGGAATTCGGAACTCGGAACTCGGAACTTGGAACTCGGAACTCGGAATTCGGAATTTGAAATTTGCAATTCGGATCTCCGAACTCCGAACTCCGAACTCCAAAATCAAAAATCGGAAGAAGGAACTCGGAACTCGGAATTCGGAATTCGGAAATTGGAACTCTGAACTCGGAACTCAGATCTCGGAACTCGGAAGTCGGAACTCGGAATTTGGAATTCGGAACTTGATATTCGGAATTCGGAACTCGGAACTCGGAACTCGGAACTCGGAACTCAGAACTCGGAATTCAGAATTTGAAATTCAGAATTCTGAACTCGGAATTCGGAATTTGAAATTTGAAATTCTGGACTCGGAAATCGGAATTCAGAATTCGGAACTCGGAACTCGGAATTCGAAGTTCGGAAATCAGAATTCGGAATTCGGAATTCAGAACTCGGAACACGGCACTCGGAACTTGGAACTCGGAACTCAGAATTCGGAATTTGAAATTTGCAATTCGGATCTCCGAACTCCGAACTCCGAACTCCAAAATCAAAAATCGGAAGAAGGAACTCGGAACTCGGAATTCGGAATTCAGAAATTGGAACTCTGAACTCGTAACTCAGATCTCCGAACTCGGAAGTCGGAACTCGGAATTTGGAATTCGGAACTTGATATTCGGAATTCGGAACTCGGAACTCGAAATTCGGAATTTGGATCTCTGAACTCGGAATTTGGAATTTGGAATTCAGAATTCGGAACATGGAACTCAGAAATCAGAACTCGATATTGGGAACTCGGAACTCGAAACTCAGAACTCGGAATTCGGAATTTGGAACTCAGAACTCGGCACTCGGAACTCGATATTCGGAACTCGAAACTCGAAACTCGAAACTCGGAACTCGGAAATCGGAACTCGGAACTCGATATTCGGAACTCGGAACTCGGAACTCGGAACTCGGAACTCGGAACTCGGAATTCAGAATTTGGAATTCGGAATTCTGAACTCGGAATTCGGAATTCGGAATTTGAAATTTGAAATTCTGGACTCGGAACTCGGAATTCGGAATTCGGAACTCGGAACTCGGAACTCGGAACTCGAAACTCGAAATTCGGAACTCGGAACTCGGAACTCGGAACTCGATATTCGGAACTCGGAACTCGGAACTTGGAATTCTGAATTTGGAATTCAGAATTCTGAACTCGGAATTCGAAATTTGGAATTCGGAATTCGGAATTTGGAATTTGGAATTCAGAATTCGGAACTCGGAATTCGGGATTCGGAATTCGGAATTTGGAATTCGGAATTCGGAACTCGGAACTCGGAACTCGGAACTCGGAATTCGGAATTTGAAATTTGCAATTCGGATCTCCGAACTCCGAACTCCGAACTCCAAAATCAAAAATCGGAAGAAGGAACTCGGAACTCGGAATTCGGAATTCGGAAATTGGAACTCTGAACTCGGAACTCAGATCTCGGAACTCGGAAGTCGGAACTCGGAATTTGGAATTCGGAACTTGATATTCGGAATTCGGAACTCGGGACTCAGAACTCGGAACTCGGAAGTCGGAACTCGGAATTTGGAATTCAGAACTTGATATTCGGAATTCAGAACTCAGAACTCGAAACTCGGAACTTGAAACTCGGAATTCGGAATTCGGAACTCGGAATTCAGAATTCGGAACTCGGAATTCAGAATTCGGAACTCGGAATTCGGAATTCGGAATTCGGAATTTGGAATTCGGAACTCGGAACTCGGAATTTGGAATTTGGAATTTGGAACTTGATATTCGAAATTCGGAACTCAGAACTCGAAACTCGAAACTCGAAACTCGAAACTCGGAACTCGAAACTCGGAATTCGGAATTCAGAATTCGGAACTCGGAATTCAGAATTCGGAACTCAGAACTCGATATTCGGAACTCGGAACTCGGAACTCAGAACTCGGAACTCGGAAGTCGGAACTCGGAACTCGGAACTCGGAACTCACAATTCGCAACTCGGAATTTGGAATTCGGAAATCTGAACTTGGAATTCGGAATTTGAAATTTGAAATTCTGGACTCGGAACTCGGAATTCGGAATTCGGAACTCGGAACTCGGAATTCGAAGTTCGGAAATCAGAATTCGGAATTCGGAATTCGGAATACGGAATTCGGAATTCGGAATTCGGAATTCGGAATTCGGAATTCGGAATTCGGAATTCGGAATTTGAAATTCTGGACTCGGAATTCGGAATTCGGAACTCAGAACTCGATATTCGGAACTCGGAACTCGGAACTCAGAACTCGGAACTCGGAAGTCGGAACTCGGAATTTGGAATTCGGAACTTGATATTCGGAATTCGGAACTCGGAACTCGGAACTCGAAACTCGAAGTTCGGAAATCAGAATTTGGAATTCGGAATTCGGAATACGGAATTCGGAATTCGGAACTTGATATTCGGAACTCGGAACTCGGAACTCGGAACTCGGAACTCGGAACTCGGAACTCGGAACTCGGAACTCGGAACTCGGAACTCGATATTCGGAACTCGGAACTCGGAACTCGGAACTCAGAACTCGGAAGTCGGAACTCGGAATTTGGAATTCGGAACTTGATATTCGGAATTCGGAACTCGGGACTCAGATCTCGGAACTCGGAAGTCGGAACTCGGAATTTGGAATTCGGAACTTGATATTCGGAATTCGGAACTCGGGACTCAGAACTCGGAACTCGGAATTCGGAACTCAGAACTCGATATTCGGAACTCGGAACTCGGAACTCAGAACTCGGAATTCGAAGTTCGGAAATCAGAATTCGGAATTCGGAATTCGGAATACAGAATTCGGAATTCGGAATTCGGAATTCGGAACTCGGAATTCGGAATTCGGAAATTGGAACTCTGAACTCGTAACTCAGATCTCCGAACTCGGAAGTTGGAACTCGGAATTTGGAATTCGGAACTTGATATTCGGAATTCGGAACTCGGGACTCAGAACTCGGAACTCGGAAGTCGGAACTCGGAAATTGGAATTCGGAACTTGATATTCGGAATTCGGAACTCAGAACTCGAAACTCGGAACTCGAAACTCGGAATTTGGAATTTGGAATTCTGAACTCGGAATTCGGAATTTGAAATTTGAAATTCTGGACTCGGAAATCGGAATTCAGAATTCGGAACTCGGAACTCGGAATTCGAAGTTCGGAAATCAGAATTCGGAATTCGGAATTCGGAACTCGGAACACGGCACTCGGAACTCGGAACTCGGAACTCGGAACTCGGAACTCGATATTCGGAACTCGGAACTCGGAACTCAGAACTCGGAATTCAGAATTTGGAATTCGGAATTCTGAACTCGGAATTCGGAATTCGGAATTCGGAATTCGGAATTCGGAATTCGGAATTCAGAATTCGGAATTCGGAATTCGGAATTTGAAATTTGAAATTCTGGACTCGGAACTCGGAACTCGGAACTCGGGACTCGGAATTCGGAATTCGGAATTTGGAATCCGGAATTCGGAATTTGAAATTCAATATTCGGAACTCGGAACTCGGAACTCAGAACTCGGAACACGGAATTCGAAGTTCGGAAATCAGAATTCGGAATTTGGAATTCGGAATTCGGAATTCGGAATTCGGAATTTGGAATTCAGAATTCGGAACTCGGAATTCGGAATTCGGAATTCGGAATTCGGAATTCGGAATTCGGAATTCGGAATTCGGAACTCGGAACTCGGAACTCGGAACTCGGAACTCGGAACTCGGAATTCGGAATTTGAAATTTGCAATTCGGATCTCCGAACTCCGAACTCCGAACTCCAAAATCAAAAATCGGAAGAAGGAACTCGGAACTCGGAATTCGGAATTCGGAAATTGGAACTCTGAACTCGGAACTCAGATCTCGGAACTCGGAAGTCGGAACTCGGAATTTGGAATTCGGAACTTGATATTCGGAATTCGGAACTCGGGACTCAGAACTCGGAACTCGGAAGTCGGAACTCGGAATTTGGAATTCAGAACTTGATATTCGGAATTCAGAACTCAGAACTCGAAACTCGGAACTTGAAACTCGGAATTCGGAATTCGGAACTCGGAATTCAGAATTTGGAACTCGGAATTCAGAATTCAGAACTCGGAATTCGGAATTCGGAATTCGGAATTTGGAATTCGGAACTCGGAACTCGGAATTTGGAATTTGGAATTTGGAACTTGATATTCGAAATTTGGAACTCAGAACTCGAAACTCAAAACTCGAAACTCGGAACTCGAAACTCGGAATTCGGAATTCAGAATTCGGAACTCGGAATTCAGAATTCGGAACCCGGAATTCGGAATTCGGAATTCGGAATTCGGAACTCGGAACTCGAAATTCGGAATTTGGATCTCTGAACTCGGAATTTGGAATTTGGAATTCAGAATTCGGAACATGGAACTCAGAAATCAGAACTCGATATTGGGAACTCGGAACTCGAAACTCAGAACTCGGAATTCGGAATTTGGAACTCAGAACTCGGCACTCGGAACTCGATATTCGGAACTCGAAACTCAAAACTCGAAACTCGGAACTCGGAACTCGGAACTCGGAACTCGGAACTCGATATTCGGAACTCGGAACTCGGAACTCGGAACTCGGAACTCGGAACTCGGAATTCAGAATTTGGAATTTGGAATTCTGAACTCGGAATTCGGAATTCGGAATTTGAAATTTGAAATTCTGGACTCGGAACTCGGAATTTGGAATTCGGAATTCGGAATTCGGAATTCGGAATTTGGAATTCAGAATTCGGAACTCGGAATTCGGAATTCGGAATTCGGAATTCGGAATTCGGAATTCGGAATTCGGAACTCGGAACTCGGAACTCGGAACTCGGAACTCGGAACTCGGAATTCGGAATTTGAAATTTGCAATTCGGATCTCCGAACTCCGAACTCCGAACTCCAAAATCAAAAATCGGAAGAAGGAACTCAGATCTCGGAACTCGGAAGTCGGAACTCGGAATTTGGAATTCGGAACTTGATATTCGGAATTCGGAACTCGGGACTCAGAACTCGGAACTCGGAAGTCGGAACTCGGAATTTGGAATTCAGAACTTGATATTCGGAATTCAGAACTCAGAACTCAGAACTCGAAACTCGGAACTTGAAACTCGGAATTCGGAATTCGGAACTCGGAATTCAGAATTCGGAACTCGGAATTCAGAATTCGGAACTCGGAATTCGGAATTCGGAATTCGGAATTTGGAATTCGGAACTCGGAACTCGGAATTTGGAATTTGGAATTTGGAACTTGATATTCGAAATTCGGAACTCAGAACTCGAAACTCGAAACTCGGAACTCGAAACTCGGAATTCGGAATTCAGAATTCGGAACTCGGAATTCAGAATTCGGAACCCGGAATTCGGAATTCGGAATTCGGAACTCGGAACTTGAAATTTGAAATTCTGGACTCGGAACTCGGAATTGGGAATTCGGAACTCGGAACTCGGAACTCAGAACTCGGAACTCGGAATTCGAAGTTCGGAAATCAGAATTCGGAATTTGGAATTCGGAATTAGGAATTCGGAATTCGGAATTTGGAATTCAGAATTCGGAACTCGGAATTCGGAATTCGGAATTCGGAATTCGGAATTCGGAACTCGGAACTCGGAACTCGGAACTCGGAACTCGGAACTCGGAACTCGGAATTCGGAATTTGAAATTTGCAATTCGGATCTCTGAACTCCGAACTCCGAACTCCAAAATCAAAAATTGGAAGAAGGAACTCGGAACTCGGAATTCGGAATTCGGAAATTGGAACTCTGAACTCGGAACTCAGATCTCGGAACTCGGAAGTCGGAACTCGGAATTTGGAATTCGGAACTTGATATTCGGAATTCGGAACTCGGGACTCAGAACTCGGAACTCGGAAGTCGGAACTCGGAATTTGGAATTCAGAACTTGATATTCGGAATTCAGAACTCAGAACTCGAAACTCGGAACTTGAAACTCGGAATTCGGAATTCGGAACTCGGAATTCAGAATTCGGAACTCGGAATTCAGAATTCGGAACTCGGAATTCGGAATTCGGAATTCGGAATTTGGAATTCGGAACTCGGAACTCGGAATTTGGAATTTGGAATTTGGAACTTGATATTCGAAATTCGGAACTCAGAACTCGAAACTCGAAACTCGAAACTCGGAACTCGAAACTCGGAATTCGGAATTCAGAATTCGGAACTCGGAATTCAGAATTCGGAACCCGGAATTCGGAATTCGGAATTCGGAACTCGGAACTCGAAATTCGGAATTTGGATCTCTGAACTCGGAATTTGGAATTTGGAATTCAGAATTCGGAACATGGAACTCAGAAATCAGAACTCGATATTGGGAACTCGGAACTCGAAACTCAGAACTCGGAATTCGGAATTTGGAACTCAGAACTCGGCACTCGGAACTCGAAATTCGGAACTCGGAACTCGGAACTCGGAACTCGGAACTCGATATTCGGAACTCGGAACTCGGAACTCGGAATTCTGAATTTGGAATTCAGAATTCTGAACTCGGAATTCGGAATTCGTTATTCGGAATTCGGAATTTGGAATTTGGAATTCAGAATTCGGAACTCGGAATTCGGGATTCGGAATTCGGAATTCGGAATTCGGAATTCGGAACTCGGAACTCGGAACTCGGAACTCGGAACTCGGAATTCGGAATTTGAAATTTGCAATTCGGATCTCCGAACTCCGAACTCCGAACTCCAAAATCAAAAATCGGAAGAAGGAACTCGGAACTCGGAATTCGGAATTCGGAAATTGGAACTCTGAACTCGGAACTCAGATCTCGGAACTCGGAAGTCGGAACTCGGAATTTGGAATTCGGAACTTGATATTCGGAATTCGGAACTCGGGACTCAGAACTCGGAACTCGGAAGTCGGAACTCGGAATTTGGAATTCAGAACTTGATATTCGGAATTCAGAACTCAGAACTCGAAACTCGGAACTTGAAACTCGGAATTCGGAATTCGGAACTCGGAATTCAGAATTCGGAACTCGGAATTCAGAATTCAGAACTCGGAATTCGGAATTCGGAATTCGGAATTTGGAATTCGGAACTCGGAACTCGGAATTTGGAATTTGGAATTTGGAACTTGATATTCGAAATTTGGAACTCAGAACTCGAAACTCAAAACTCGAAACTCGGAACTCGAAACTCGGAATTCGGAATTCAGAATTCGGAACTCGGAATTCAGAATTCGGAACCCGGAATTCGGAATTCGGAATTCGGAACTCGGAACTCGAAATTCGGAATTTGGATCTCTGAACTCGGAATTTGGAATTTGGAATTCAGAATTCGGAACATGGAACTCAGAAATCAGAACTCGATATTGGGAACTCGGAACTCGAAACTCAGAACTCGGAATTCGGAATTTGGAACTCAGAACTCGGCACTCGGAACTCGATATTCGGAACTCGAAACTCAAAACTCGAAACTCGGAACTCGGAACTCGGACCTTGGAACTCGGAACTCGATATTCGGAACTCGGAACTCGGAACTCGGAACTCGGAACTCGGAACTCGGAATTCAGAATTTGGAATTTGGAATTCTGAACTCGGAATTCGGAATTCGGAATTTGAAATTTGAAATTCTGGACTCGGAACTCGGAATTTGGAATTCGGAATTCGGAATTCGGAATTCGGAATTTGGAATTCAGAATTCGGAACTCGGAATTCGGAATTCGGAATTCGGAATTCGGAATTCGGAATTCGGAATTCGGAACTCGGAACTCGGAACTCGGAACTCGGAACTCGGAATTCGGAATTTGAAATTTGCAATTCGGATCTCCGAACTCCGAACTCCGAACTCCAAAATCAAAAATCGGAAGAAGGAACTCAGATCTCGGAACTCGGAAGTCGGAACTCGGAATTTGGAATTCGGAACTTGATATTCGGAATTCGGAACTCGGGACTCAGAACTCGGAACTCGGAAGTCGGAACTCGGAATTTGGAATTCAGAACTTGATATTCGGAATTCAGAACTCAGAACTCAGAACTCGAAACTCGGAACTTGAAACTCGGAATTCGGAATTCGGAACTCGGAATTCAGAATTCGGAACTCGGAATTCAGAATTCGGAACTCGGAATTCGGAATTCGGAATTCGGAATTTGGAATTCGGAACTCGGAACTCGGAATTTGGAATTCGGAATTTGGAACTTGATATTCGAAATTCGGAACTCAGAACTCGAAACTCGAAACTCGGAACTCGAAACTCGGAATTCGGAATTCAGAATTCGGAACTCGGAATTCAGAATTCGGAACCCGGAATTCGGAATTCGGAATTCGGAACTCGGAACTTGAAATTTGAAATTCTGGACTCGGAACTCGGAATTCGGAATTCGGAACTCGGAACTCGGAACTCAGAACTCGGAACTCGGAATTCGAAGTTCGGAAATCAGAATTCGGAATTTGGAATTCGGAATTAGGAATTCGGAATTCGGAATTTGGAATTCAGAATTCGGAACTCGGAATTCGGAATTCGGAATTCGGAATTCGGAATTCGGAACTCGGAACTCGGAACTCGGAACTCGGAACTCGGAACTCGGAACTCGGAATTCGGAATTTGAAATTTGCAATTCGGATCTCTGAACTCCGAACTCCGAACTCCAAAATCAAAAATTGGAAGAAGGAACTCGGAACTCGGAATTCGGAATTCGGAAATTGGAACTCTGAACTCGGAACTCAGATCTCGGAACTCGGAAGTCGGAACTCGGAATTTGGAATTCGGAACTTGATATTCGGAATTCGGAACTCGGGACTCAGAACTCGGAACTCGGAAGTCGGAACTCGGAATTTGGAATTCAGAACTTGATATTCGGAATTCAGAACTCAGAACTCGAAACTCGGAACTTGAAACTCGGAATTCGGAATTCGGAACTCGGAATTCAGAATTCGGAACTCGGAATTCAGAATTCGGAACTCGGAATTCGGAATTCGGAATTCGGAATTTGGAATTCGGAACTCGGAACTCGGAATTTGGAATTTGGAATTTGGAACTTGATATTCGAAATTCGGAACTCAGAACTCGAAACTCGAAACTCGAAACTCGGAACTCGAAACTCGGAATTCGGAATTCAGAATTCGGAACTCGGAATTCAGAATTCGGAACCCGGAATTCGGAATTCGGAATTCGGAACTCGGAACTCGAAATTCGGAATTTGGATCTCTGAACTCGGAATTTGGAATTTGGAATTCAGAATTCGGAACATGGAACTCAGAAATCAGAACTCGATATTGGGAACTCGGAACTCGAAACTCAGAACTCGGAATTCGGAATTTGGAACTCAGAACTCGGCACTCGGAACTCGAAATTCGGAACTCGGAACTCGGAACTCGGAACTCGGAACTCGATATTCGGAACTCGGAACTCGGAACTCGGAATTCTGAATTTGGAATTCAGAATTCTGAACTCGGAATTCGGAATTCGTTATTCGGAATTCGGAATTTGGAATTTGGAATTCAGAATTCGGAACTCGGAATTCGGGATTCGGAATTCGGAATTCGGAATTCGGAATTCGGAACTCGGAACTCGGAACTCGGAACTCGGAACTCGGAACTCGGAATTCGGAATTTGAAATTTGCAATTCGGATCTCCGAACTCCGAACTCCGAACTCCAAAATCAAAAATCGGAAGAAGGAACTCGGAACTCGGAATTCGGAATTCGGAAATTGGAACTCTGAACTCGGAACTCAGATCTCGGAACTCGGAAGTCGGAACTCGGAATTTGGAATTCGGAACTTGATATTCGGAATTCGGAACTCGGGACTCAGAACTCGGAACTCGGAAGTCGGAACTCGGAATTTGGAATTCAGAACTTGATATTCGGAATTCAGAACTCAGAACTCGAAACTCGGAACTTGAAACTCGGAATTCGGAATTCGGAACTCGGAATTCAGAATTCGGAACTCGGAATTCAGAATTCAGAACTCGGAATTCGGAATTCGGAATTCGGAATTTGGAATTCGGAACTCGGAACTCGGAATTTGGAATTTGGAATTTGGAACTTGATATTCGAAATTTGGAACTCAGAACTCGAAACTCAAAACTCGAAACTCGGAACTCGAAACTCGGAATTCGGAATTCAGAATTCGGAAGTCGGAATTCAGAATTCGGAACCCGGAATTCGGAATTCGGAATTCGGAACTCGGAACTCGAAATTCGGAATTTGGATCTCTGAACTCGGAATTTGGAATTTGGAATTCAGAATTCGGAACATGGAACTCAGAAATCAGAACTCGATATTGGGAACTCGGAACTCGAAACTCAGAACTCGGAATTCGGAATTTGGAACTCAGAACTCGGCACTCGGAACTCGATATTCGGAACTCGAAACTCAAAACTCGAAACTCGGAACTCGGAACTCGGAACTCGGAACTCGGAACTCGATATTCGGAACTCGGAACTCGGAACTCGGAACTCGGAACTCGGAACTCGGAACTCGGAATTCAGAATTTGGAATTTGGAATTCTGAAATTGGAATTCGGAATTCGGAATTTGAAATTTGAAATTCTGGACTCGGAACTCGGAATTTGGAATTCGGAATTCGGAATTCGGAATTCGGAATTTGGAATTCAGAATTCGGAACTCGGAATTCGGAATTCGGAATTCGGAATTCGGAATTCGGAATTCGGAATTCGGAACTCGGAACTCGGAACTCGGAACTCGGAACTCGGAACTCGGAATTCGGAATTTGAAATTTGCAATTCGGATCTCCGAACTCCGAACTCCGAACTCCAAAATCAAAAATCGGAAGAAGGAACTCAGATCTCGGAACTCGGAAGTCGGAACTCGGAATTTGGAATTCGGAACTTGATATTCGGAATTCGGAACTCGGGACTCAGAACTCGGAACTCGGAAGTCGGAACTCGGAATTTGGAATTCAGAACTTGATATTCGGAATTCAGAACTCAGAACTCAGAACTCGAAACTCGGAACTTGAAACTCGGAATTCGGAATTCGGAACTCGGAATTCAGAATTCGGAACTCGGAATTCAGAATTCGGAACTCGGAATTCGGAATTCGGAATTCGGAATTTGGAATTCGGAACTCGGAACTCGGAATTTGGAATTTGGAATTTGGAACTTGATATTCGAAATTCGGAACTCAGAACTCGAAACTCGAAACTCGGAACTCGAAACTCGGAATTCGGAATTCAGAATTCGGAACTCGGAATTCAGAATTCGGAACCCGGAATTCGGAATTCGGAATTCGGAACTCGGAACTTGAAATTCGGAATTTGGATCTCTGAACTCGGAATTTGGAATTTGGAATTCAGAATTCGGAACATGGAACTCAGAAATCAGAACTCGATATTGGGAACTCGGAACTCGAAACTCAGAACTCGGAATTCGGAATTTGGAACTCAGAACTCGGCACTCGGAACTCGATATTCGGAACTCGAAACTCGAAACTCGAAACTCGGAACTCGGAACTCGGAACTCGGAACTCGATATTCGGAACTCGGAACTCGGAACTCGGAACTCGGAACTCGGAACTCGGAACTCGGAACTCGGAATTCAGAATTTGTAATTCGGAATTCTGAACTCGGAATTCGGAATTCGGAATTCGGAATTTGAAATTTGAAATTCTGGACTCGGAACTCGGAATTCGGAATTCGGAACTCGGAACTCGGAACTCAGAACTCGGAACTCGGAATTCGAAGTTCGGAAATCAGAATTCGGAATTTGGAATTCGGAATTAGGAATTCGGAATTCGGAATTTGGAATTCAGAATTCGGAACTCGGAATTCGGAATTCGGAATTCGGAATTCGGAATTCGGAATTCGGAACTCGGAACTCGGAACTCGGAACTCGGAACTCGGAACTCGGAATTCGGAATTTGAAATTTGCAATTCGGATCTCCGAACTCCGAACTCCGAACTCCAAAATCAAAAATCGGAAGAAGGAACTCGGAACTTGGAATTCGGAATTCGGAAATTGGAACTCTGAACTCGGAACTCAGATCTCGGAACTCGGAAGTCGGAACTCGGAATTTGGAATTCGGAACTTGATATTCGGAATTCGGAACTCGGGACTCAGAACTCCGAACTCGGAAGTCGGAACTCGGAATTTGGAATTCAGAACTTGATATTCGGAATTCAGAACTCAGAACTCGAAACTCGGAACTTGAAACTCGGAATTCGGAATTCGGAACTCGGAATTCAGAATTCGGAACTCGGAATTCAGAATTCGGAACTCGGAATTCGGAATTCGGAATTCGGAATTTGGAATTCGGAACTCGGAACTCGGAATTTGGAATTTGGAATTTGGAACTTGATATTCGAAATTCGGAACTCAGAACTCGAAACTCGAAACTCGAAACTCGGAACTCGAAACTCGGAATTCGGAATTCAGAATTCGGAACTCGGAATTCAGAATTCGGAACCCGGAATTCGGAATTCGGAATTCGGAACTCGGAACTCGAAATTCGGAATTTGGATCTCTGAACTCGGAATTTGGAATTTGGAATTCAGAATTCGGAACATGGAACTCAGAAATCAGAACTCGATATTGGGAACTCGGAACTCGAAACTCAGAACTCGGAATTCGGAATTTGGAACTCAGAACTCGGCACTCGGAACTCGATATTCGGAACTCGAAACTCGAAACTCGAAACTCGGAACTCGGAACTCGGAACTCGGAACTCGATATTCGGAACTCGGAACTCGGAACTCGGAACTCGGAACTCGGAACTCGGAACTCGGAATTCAGAATTTGGAATTCGGAATTCTGAACTCGGAATTCGGAATTCGGAATTTGAAATTTGAAATTCTGGACTCGGAACTCGGAATTCGGAATTCGGAACTCGGAACTCGGAACTCGGAACTCGAAACTCGAAATTCGGAACTCGGAACTCGGAACTCGGAACTCGATATTCGGAACTCGGAACTCGGAACTCGGAATTCTGAATTTGGAATTCAGAATTCTGAACTCGGAATTCGGAATTCGGAATTCGGAATTCGGAATTCGGAATTCGGAATTCGGAATTTGGAATTTGGAATTTGGAATTCAGAATTCGGAACTCGGAATTCGGGATTCGGAATTCGGAATTCGGAATTCGGAATTCGGAATTCGGAACTCGGAACTCGGAACTCGGAACTCGGAACTCGGAATTCGGAATTTGAAATTTGCAATTCGGATCTCCGAACTCCGAACTCCGAACTCCAAAATCAAAAATCGGAAGAAGGAACTCGGAACTCGGAATTCGGAATTCGGAAATTGGAACTCTGAACTCGGAACTCAGATCTCGGAACTCGGAAGTCGGAACTCGGAATTTGGAATTCGGAACTTGATATTCGGAATTCGGAACTCGGGACTCAGAACTCGGAACTCGGAAGTCGGAACTCGGAATTTGGAATTCAGAACTTGATATTCGGAATTCAGAACTCAGAACTCGAAACTCGGAACTTGAAACTCGGAATTCGGAATTCGGAACTCGGAATTCAGAATTCGGAACTCGGAATTCAGAATTCGGAACTCGGAATTCGGAATTCGGAATTCGGAATTTGGAATTCGGAACTCGGAACTCGGAATTTGGAATTTGGAATTTGGAACTTGATATTCGAAATTCGGAACTCAGAACTCGAAACTCGAAACTCGAAACTCGGAACTCGAAACTCGGAATTCGGAATTCAGAATTCGGAACTCGGAATTCGGAACTCGGAACTCGAAATTCGGAATTTGGATCTCTGAACTCGGAATTTGGAATTTGGAATTCAGAATTCGGAACATGGAACTCAGAAATCAGAACTCGATATTGGGAACTCGGAACTCGAAACTCAGAACTCGGAATTCGGAATTTGGAACTCAGAACTCGGCACTCGGAACTCGATATTCGGAACTCGAAACTCGAAACTCGGAACTCGGAACTCGGAACTCGGAACTCGATATTCGGAACTCGGAACTCGGAACTCGGAATTCAGAATTTGGAATTCGGAATTCTGAACTCGGAATTCGGAATTCGGAATTTGAAATTTGAAATTCTGGACTCGGAACTCGGAATTCGGAATTCGGAACTCGGAACTCGGAACTCGGAACTCGAAACTCGAAATTCGGAACTCGGAACTCGGAACTCGGAACTCGATATTCGGAACTCGGAACTCGGAACTCGGAATTCTGAATTTGGAATTCAGAATTCTGAACTCGGAATTCGGAATTCGGAATTCGGAATTCGGAATTTGGAATTTGGAATTCAGAATTCGGAACTCGGAATTCGGGATTCGGAATTCGGAATTCGGAATTCGGAATTCGGAACTCGGAACTCGGAATTCGGGATTCGGAATTCGGAACTCGGAACTCGGAACTCGGAACTCGGAACTCGGAACTCGGAATTCAGAATTTGGAATTCGGAATTCTGAACTCGGAATTCGGAATTCGGAATTTGAAATTTGAAATTCTGGACTCGGAACTCGGAATTCGGAATTCGGAACTCGGAACTCGGAACTCGGAACTCGGAACTCGAAACTCGAAATTCGGAACTCGGAACTCGGAACTCGGAACTCGATATTCGGAACTCGGAACTCGGAACTCGGAATTCTGAATTTGGAATTCAGAATTCTGAACTCGGAATTCGGAATTCGGAATTCGGAATTCGGAATTCGGAATTTGGAATTCAGAATTCGGAACTCGGAATTCGGGATTCGGAATTCGGAATTCGGAATTCGGAATTCGGAACTCGGAACTCAGAACTCGGAACTCGGAACTCGGAATTCGGAATTTGAAATTTGCAATTCGGATCTCCGAACTCCGAACTCCGAACTCCAAAATCAAAAATCGGAAGAAGGAACTCGGAACTCGGAATTCGGAATTCGGAAATTGGAACTCTGAACTCGGAACTCAGATCTCGGAACTCGGAAGTCGGAACTCGGAATTTGGAATTCGGAACTTGATATTCGGAATTCGGAACTCGGGACTCAGAACTCGGAACTCGGAAGTCGGAACTCGGAATTTGGAATTCAGAACTTGATATTCGGAATTCAGAACTCAGAACTCGAAACTCGGAACTTGAAACTCGGAATTCGGAATTCGGAACTCGGAATTCAGAATTCGGAACTCGGAATTCAGAATTCGGAACTCGGAATTCGGAATTCGGAATTCGGAATTTGGAATTCGGAACTCGGAACTCGGAATTTGGAATTTGGAATTTGGAACTTGATATTCGAAATTCGGAACTCAGAACTCGAAACTCGAAACTCGAAACTCGGAACTCGAAACTCGGAATTCGGAATTCAGAATTCGGAACTCGGAATTCAGAATTCGGAACCCGGAATTCGGAATTCGGAATTCGGTACTCGGAACTCGAAATTCGGAATTTGGATCTCTGAACTCGGAATTTGGAATTTGGAATTCAGAATTCGGAACATGGAACTCAGAAATCAGAACTCGATATTGGGAACTCGGAACTCGAAACTCAGAACTCGGAATTTGGAACTCAGAACTCGGCACTCGGAACTCGATATTCGGAACTCGAAACTCGAAACTCGAAACTCGGAACTCGGAACTCGGAACTCGGAACTCGATATTCGGAACTCGGAACTCGGAACTCGGAACTCGGAACTCGGAACTCGGAATTCAGAATTTGGAATTCGGAATTCTGAACTCGGAATTCGGAATTCGGAATTTGAAATTTGAAATTCTGGACTCGGAACTCGGAATTCGGAATTCGGAACTCGGAACTCGGAACTCGGAACTCGGAACTCGAAACTCGAAATTCGGAACTCGGAACTCGGAACTCGGAACTCGATATTCGGAACTCGGAACTCGGAACTCGGAATTCTGAATTTGGAATTCAGAATTCTGAACTCGGAATTCGGAATTCGGAATTCGGAATTCGGAATTTGGAATTTGGAATTCAGAATTCGGAACTCGGAATTCGGGATTCGGAATTCGGAATTCGGAATTCGGAATTCGGAACTCGGAACTCGGAACTCGGAACTCGGAACTCGGAACTCGGAATTCGGAATTTGAAATTTGCAATTCGGATCTCCGAACTCCGAACTCCGAACTCCAAAATCAAAAATCGGAAGAAGGAACTCGGAACTCGGAATTCGGAATTCGGAAATTGGAACTCTGAACTCGGAACTCAGATCTCGGAACTCGGAACTCGGAACTCGGAATTTGGAATTCGGAACTTGATATTCGGAATTCGGAACTCGGGACTCAGAACTCGGAACTCGGAAGTCGGAACTCGGAATTTGGAATTCAGAACTTGATATTCGGAATTCAGAACTCAGAACTCGAAACTCGGAACTTGAAACTCGGAATTCGGAATTCGGAACTCGGAATTCAGAATTCGGAACTCGGAATTCAGAATTCGGAACTCGGAATTCGGAATTCGGAATTCGGAATTTGGAATTCGGAACTCGGAACTCGGAATTTGGAATTTGGAATTTGGAACTTGATATTCGAAATTCGGAACTCAGAACTCGAAACTCGAAACTCGAAACTCGGAACTCGAAACTCGGAATTCGGAATTCAGAATTCGGAACTCGGAATTCAGAATTCGGAACCCGGAATTCGGAATTCGGAATTCGGAACTCGGAACTCGAAATTCGGAATTTGGATCTCTGAACTCGGAATTTGGAATTTGGATTTCAGAATTCGGAACATGGAACTCAGAAATCAGAACTCGATATTGGGAACTCGGAACTCGAAACTCAGAACTCGGAATTCGGAATTTGGAACTCAGAACTCGGCACTCGGAACTCGATATTCGGAACTCGAAACTCGAAACTCGAAACTCGGAACTTGGAACTCGGAACTCGGAACTCGATATTCGGAACTCGGAACTCGGAACTCGGAACTCGGAACTCGGAACTCAGAATTCAGAATTTGGAATTCGGAATTCTGAACTCGGAATTCGGAATTCGGAATTTGAAATTTGAAATTCTGGACTTGGAACTCGGAATTCGGAATTCGGAACTCGGAACTCGGAACTCGGAACTCGAAACTCGAAATTCGGAACTCGGAACTCGGAACTCGGAACTCGATATTCGGAACTCGGAACTCGGAACTCGGAATTCTGAATTTGGAATTCAGAATTCTGAACTCGGAATTTGGAATTCGGAATTCGGAATTCGGAATTTGGAATTTGGAATTCAGAATTCGGAACTCGGAATTCGGGATTCGGAATTCGGAATTCGGAATTCGGAATTCGGAACTCGGAACTCGGAACTCGGAACTCGGAATTCGGAATTTGAAATTTGCAATTCGGATCTCCGAACTCCGAACTCCGAACTCCAAAATCAAAAATCGGAAGAAGGAACTCGGAACTCGGAATTCGGAATTCGGAAATTGGAACTCTGAACTCGGAACTCAGATCTCGGAACTCGGAAGTCGGAACTCGGAATTTGGAATTCGGAACTTGATATTCGGAATTCGGAACTCGGGACTCAGAACTCGGAACTCGGAAGTCGGAACTCGGAATTTGGAATTCAGAACTTGATATTCGGAATTCAGAACTCAGAACTCGAAACTCGGAACTTGAAACTCGGAATTCGGAATTCGGAACTCGGAATTCAGAATTCGGAACTCGGAATTCAGAATTCGGAACTCGGAATTCGGAATTCGGAATTCGGAATTCGGAATTTGGAATTCGGAACTCGGAACTCGGAATTTGGAATTTGGAATTTGGAATTCAGAATTCGGAACATGGAACTCAGAAATCAGAACTCGATATTGGGAACTCGGAACTCGAAACTCAGAACTCGGAATTCGGAATTTGGAACTCAGAACTCGGCACTCGGAACTCGATATTCGGAACTCGAAACTCGAAACTCGAAACTCGGAACTCGGAACTCGGAACTCGGAACTCGGAACTCGGAACTCGGAATTCAGAATTTGGAATTCGGAATTCTGAACTCGGAATTCGGAATTCGGAATTTGAAATTTGAAATTCTGGACTCGGAACTCAGAATTCGGAATTCGGAACTCGGAACTCGGAACTCGGAACTCGAAACTCGAAATTCGGAACTCGGAACTCGGAACTCGGAACTCGATATTCGGAACTCGGAACTCGGAACTCGGAATTCTGAATTTGGAATTCAGAATTCTGAACTCGGAATTCGGAATTCGGAATTCGGAATTCGGAATTTGGAATTTGGAATTCAGAATTCGGAACTCGGAATTCGGAATTCGGAATTCGGAATTCGGAATTCGGAATTCGGAATTCGGAACTCGGAACTCGGAACTCGGAACTCGGAACTCGGAATTCGGAATTTGAAATTTGCAATTCGGATCTCCGAACTCCGAACTCCGAACTCCAAAATCAAAAATCGGAAGAAGGAACTTGGAACTCGGAATTCGGAATTCGGAAATTGGAACTCTGAACTCGGAACTCAGATCTCGGAACTCGGAATTCGGAATTCGGAATTTGAAATTTGAAATTCTGGACTCGGAACTCGGAATTCGGAATTCGGAACTCGGAACTCGGAACTCGGAACTCGGAACTCGAAACTCGAAATTCGGAACTCGGAACTCGGAACTCGGAACTCGATATTCGGAACTCGGAACTCGGAACTCGGAATTCTGAATTTGGAATTCAGAATTCTGAACTCGGAATTCGGAATTCGGAATTCGGAATTCGGAATTTGGAATTTGGAATTCAGAATTCGGAACTCGGAATTCGGGATTCGGAATTCGGAATTCGGAATTCGGAATTCGGAACTCGGAACTCGGAACTCGGAACTCGGAACTCGGAACTCGGAATTCGGAATTTGAAATTTGCAATTCGGATCTCCGAACTCCGAACTCCGAACTCCAAAATCAAAAATCGGAAGAAGGAACTCGGAACTCGGAATTCGGAATTCGGAAATTGGAACTCTGAACTCGGAACTCAGATCTCGGAACTCGGAACTCGGAACTCGGAATTTGGAATTCGGAACTTGATATTCGGAATTCGGAACTCGGGACTCAGAACTCGGAACTCGGAAGTCGGAACTCGGAATTTGGAATTCAGAACTTGATATTCGGAATTCAGAACTCAGAACTCGAAACTCGGAACTTGAAACTCGGAATTCGGAATTCGGAACTCGGAATTCAGAATTCGGAACTCGGAATTCAGAATTCGGAACTCGGAATTCGGAATTCGGAATTCGGAATTTGGAATTCGGAACTCGGAACTCGGAATTTGGAATTTGGAATTTGGAACTTGATATTCGAAATTCGGAACTCAGAACTCGAAACTCGAAACTCGAAACTCGGAACTCGAAACTCGGAATTCGGAATTCAGAATTCGGAACTCGGAATTCAGAATTCGGAACCCGGAATTCGGAATTCGGAATTCGGAACTCGGAACTCGAAATTCGGAATTTGGATCTCTGAACTCGGAATTTGGAATTTGGATTTCAGAATTCGGAACATGGAACTCAGAAATCAGAACTCGATATTGGGAACTCGGAACTCGAAACTCAGAACTCGGAATTCGGAATTTGGAACTCAGAACTCGGCACTCGGAACTCGATATTCGGAACTCGAAACTCGAAACTCGAAACTCGGAACTTGGAACTCGGAACTCGGAACTCGATATTCGGAACTCGGAACTCGGAACTCGGAACTCGGAACTCGGAACTCAGAATTCAGAATTTGGAATTCGGAATTCTGAACTCGGAATTCGGAATTCGGAATTTGAAATTTGAAATTCTGGACTTGGAACTCGGAATTCGGAATTCGGAACTCGGAACTCGGAACTCGGAACTCGAAACTCGAAATTCGGAACTCGGAACTCGGAACTCGGAACTCGATATTCGGAACTCGGAACTCGGAACTCGGAATTCTGAATTTGGAATTCAGAATTCTGAACTCGGAATTTGGAATTCGGAATTCGGAATTCGGAATTTGGAATTTGGAATTCAGAATTCGGAACTCGGAATTCGGGATTCGGAATTCGGAATTCGGAATTCGGAATTCGGAACTCGGAACTCGGAACTCGGAATTCGGAATTTGAAATTTGCAATTCGGATCTCCGAACTCCGAACTCCGAACTCCAAAATCAAAAATCGGAAGAAGGAACTCGGAACTCGGAATTCGGAATTCGGAAATTGGAACTCTGAACTCGGAACTCAGATCTCGGAACTCGGAAGTCGGAACTCGGAATTTGGAATTCGGAACTTGATATTCGGAATTCGGAACTCGGGACTCAGAACTCGGAACTCGGAAGTCGGAACTCGGAATTTGGAATTCAGAACTTGATATTCGGAATTCAGAACTCAGAACTCGAAACTCGGAACTTGAAACTCGGAATTCGGAATTCGGAACTCGGAATTCAGAATTCGGAACTCGGAATTCAGAATTCGGAACTCGGAATTCGGAATTCGGAATTCGGAATTCGGAATTTGGAATTCGGAACTCGGAACTCGGAATTTGGAATTTGGAATTTGGAATTCAGAATTCGGAACATGGAACTCAGAAATCAGAACTCGATATTGGGAACTCGGAACTCGAAACTCAGAACTCGGAATTCGGAATTTGGAACTCAGAACTCGGCACTCGGAACTCGATATTCGGAACTCGAAACTCGAAACTCGAAACTCGGAACTCGGAACTCGGAACTCGGAACTCGGAACTCGGAACTCGGAATTCAGAATTTGGAATTCGGAATTCTGAACTCGGAATTCGGAATTCGGAATTTGAAATTTGAAATTCTGGACTCGGAACTCAGAATTCGGAATTCGGAACTCGGAACTCGGAACTCGGAACTCGAAACTCGAAATTCGGAACTCGGAACTCGGAACTCGGAACTCGATATTCGGAACTCGGAACTCGGAACTCGGAATTCTGAATTTGGAATTCAGAATTCTGAACTCGGAATTCGGAATTCGGAATTCGGAATTCGGAATTTGGAATTTGGAATTCAGAATTCGGAACTCGGAATTCGGAATTCGGAATTCGGAATTCGGAATTCGGAATTCGGAATTCGGAACTCGGAACTCGGAACTCGGAACTCGGAACTCGGAATTCGGAATTTGAAATTTGCAATTCGGATCTCCGAACTCCGAACTCCGAACTCCAAAATCAAAAATCGGAAGAAGGAACTTGGAACTCGGAATTCGGAATTCGGAAATTGGAACTCTGAACTCGGAACTCAGATCTCGGAACTCGGAAGTCGGAACTCGGAATTTGGAATTCGGAACTTGATATTCGGAATTCGGAACTCGGGACTCAGAACTCGGAACTCGGAAGTCGGAACTCGGAATTTGGAATTCAGAACTTGATATTCGGAATTCAGAACTCAGAACTCGAAACTCGGAACTTGAAACTCGGAATTCGGAATTCGGAACTCGGAATTCAGAATTCGGAACTCGGAATTCAGAATTCGGAACTCGGAATTCAGAATTCGGAACTCGGAATTCGGAATTCAGAATTCGGAATTTGGAATTCGGAACTCGGAACTCGGAATTTGGAATTTGGAATTTGGAACTTGATATTCGAAATTCGGAACTCAGAACTCGAAACTCGAAACTCGAAACTCGGAACTCGAAACTCGGAATTCGGAATTCAGAATTCGGAACTCGGAATTCAGAATTCGGAACCCGGAATTCGGAATTCGGAATTCGGAACTCGGAACTCGAAATTCGGAATTCGGAATTTGGATCTCTGAACTCGGAATTTGGAATTTGGAATTCAGAATTCGGAACATGGAACTCAGAAATCAGAACTCGATATTGGGAACTCGGAACTCGAAACTCAGAACTCGGAATTCGGAATTTGGAACTCAGAACTCGGCACTCGGAACTCGATATTCGGAACTCGAAACTCGAAACTCGAAACTCGGAACTCGGAACTCGGAACTCGGAACTCGATATTCGGAACTCGGAACTCGGAACTCGGAACTCGGAACTCGGAACTCGGAATTCAGAATTTGGAATTCGGAATTCTGAACTCGGAATTCGGAATTCGGAATTTGAAATTTGAAATTCTGGACTCGGAACTCGGAATTCGGAATTCGGAACTCGGAACTCGGAACTCGGAACTCGAAACTCGAAATTCGGAACTCGGAACTCGGAACTCGATATTCGGAACTCGGAACTCGGAACTCGGAATTCTGAATTTGGAATTCAGAATTCTGAACTCGGAATTCGGAATTCGGAATTCGGAATTCGGAATTTGGAATTTGGAATTCAGAATTCGGAACTCGGAATTCGGGATTCGGAATTCGGAATTCGGAATTCGGAATTCGGAACTCGGAACTCGGAACTCGGAACTCGGAACTCGGAATTCGGAATTTGAAATTTGCAATTCGGATCTCCGAACTCCGAACTCCGAACTCCAAAATCAAAAATCGGAAGAAGGAACTCGGAACTCGGAATTCGGAATTCGGAAATTGGAACTCTGAACTCGGAACTCAGATCTCGGAACTCGGAAGTCGGAACTCGGAATTTGGAATTCGGAACTTGATATTCGGAATTCGGAACTCGGGACTCAGAACTCGGAACTCGGAAGTCGGAACTCGGAATTTGGAATTCAGAACTTGATATTCGGAATTCAGAACTCAGAACTCGAAACTCGGAACTTGAAACTCGGAATTCGGAATTCGGAACTCGGAATTCAGAATTCGGAACTCGGAATTCAGAATTCGGAACTCGGAATTCGGAATTCGGAATTCGGAATTTGGAATTCGGAACTCGGAACTCGGAATTTGGAATTTGGAACCCGGAATTCGGAATTCGGAATTCGGAACTCGGAACTCGAAATTCGGAATTCGGAATTTGGATCTCTGAACTCGGAATTTGGAATTTGGAATTCAGAATTCGGAACATGGAACTCAGAAATCAGAACTCGATATTGGGAACTCGGAACTCGAAACTCAGAACTCGGAATTCGGAATTTGGAACTCAGAACTCGGCACTCGGAACTCGATATTCGGAACTCGAAACTCGAAACTCGAAACTCGGAACTCGGAACTCGGAACTCGGAACTCGATATTCGGAACTCGGAACTCGGAACTCGGAACTCGGAACTCGGAACTCGGAATTCAGAATTTGGAATTCGGAATTCTGAACTCGGAATTCGGAATTCGGAATTTGAAATTTGAAATTCTGGACTCGGAACTCGGAATTCGGAATTCGGAACTCGGAACTCGGAACTCGGAACTCGAAACTCGAAATTCGGAACTCGGAACTCGGAACTCGATATTCGGAACTCGGAACTCGGAACTCGGAATTCTGAATTTGGAATTCAGAATTCTGAACTCGGAATTCGGAATTCGGAATTCGGAATTCGGAATTTGGAATTTGGAATTCAGAATTCGGAACTCGGAATTCGGGATTCGGAATTCGGAATTCGGAATTCGGAATTCGGAACTCGGAACTCGGAACTCGGAACTCGGAACTCGGAATTCGGAATTTGAAATTTGCAATTCGGATCTCCGAACTCCGAACTCCGAACTCCAAAATCAAAAATCGGAAGAAGGAACTCGGAACTCGGAATTCGGAATTCGGAAATTGGAACTCTGAACTCGGAACTCAGATCTCGGAACTCGGAAGTCGGAACTCGGAATTTGGAATTCGGAACTTGATATTCGGAATTCGGAACTCGGGACTCAGAACTCGGAACTCGGAAGTCGGAACTCGGAATTTGGAATTCAGAACTTGATATTCGGAATTCAGAACTCAGAACTCGAAACTCGGAACTTGAAACTCGGAATTCGGAATTCGGAACTCGGAATTCAGAATTCGGAACTCGGAATTCAGAATTCGGAACTCGGAATTCGGAATTCGGAATTCGGAATTTGGAATTCGGAACTCGGAACTCGGAATTTGGAATTTGGAATTTGGAACTTGATATTCGAAATTCGGAACTCAGAACTCGAAACTCGAAACTCGAAACTCGGAACTCGAAACTCGGAATTCGGAATTCAGAATTCGGAACTCGGAATTCAGAATTCGGAACCTGGAATTCGGAATTCGGAATTCGGAACTCGGAACTCGAAATTCGGAATTTGGATCTCTGAACTCGGAATTTGGAATTTGGAATTCAGAATTCGGAACATGGAACTCAGAAATCAGAACTCGATATTGGGAACTCGGAACTCGAAACTCAGAACTCGGAATTCGGAATTTGGAACTCAGAACTCGGCACTCGGAACTCGATATTCGGAACTCGAAACTCGAAACTCGAAACTCGGAACTCGGAACTCGGAACTCGGAACTCGATATTCGGAACTCGGAACTCGGAACTCGGAACTCGGAACTCGGAACTCGGAATTCAGAATTTGGAATTCGGAATTCTGAACTCGGAATTCGGAATTCGGAATTTGAAATTTGAAATTCTGGACTCGGAACTCGGAATTCGGAATTCGGAACTCGGAACTCGGAACTCGGAACTCGAAACTCGAAATTCGGAACTCGGAACTCGGAACTCGGAACTCGATATTCGGAACTCGGAACTCGGAACTCGGAATTCTGAATTTGGAATTCAGAATTCCGAACTCGGAATTCGGAATTTGGAATTCGGAATTCGGAATTCGGAATTTGGAATTTGGAATTCAGAATTCGGAACTCGGAATTCGGGATTCGGAATTCGGAATTCGGAATTCGGAATTCGGAACTCGGAACTCGGAACTCGGAACTCGGAACTCGGAATTCGGAATTTGAAATTTGCAATTCGGATCTCCGAACTCCGAACTCCGAACTCCAAAATCAAAAATCGGAAGAAGGAACTCGGAACTCGGAATTCGGAATTCGGAAATTGGAACTCTGAACTCGGAACTCAGATCTCGGAACTCGGAAGTCGGAACTCGGAATTTGGAATTCGGAACTTGATATTCGGAATTCGGAACTCGGGACTCAGAACTCGGAACTCGGAAGTCGGAACTCGGAATTTGGAATTCAGAACTTGATATTCGGAATTCAGAACTCAGAACTCGAAACTCGGAACTTGAAACTCGGAATTCGGAATTCGGAACTCGGAATTCAGAATTCGGAACTCGGAATTCAGAATTCGGAACTCGGAATTCGGAATTCGGAATTCGGAATTTGGAATTCGGAACTCGGAACTCGGAATTTGGAATTTGGAATTTGGAATTCAGAATTCGGAACATGGAACTCAGAAATCAGAACTCGATATTGGGAACTCGGAACTCGAAACTCAGAACTCGGAATTCGGAATTTGGAACTCAGAACTCGGCACTCGGAACTCGATATTCGGAACTCGAAACTCGAAACTCGAAACTCGGAACTCGGAACTCGGAACTCGGAACTCGGAACTCGGAATTCAGAATTTGGAATTCGGAATTCTGAACTCGGAATTCGGAATTCGGAATTTGAAATTTGAAATTCTGGACTCGGAACTCGGAATTCGGAATTCGGAACTCGGAACTCGGAACTCGGAACTCGAAACTCGAAATTCGGAACTCGGAACTCGGAACTCGGAACTCGATATTCGGAACTCGGAACTCGGAACTCGGAACTCGATATTCGGAACTCGGAACTCGGAACTCGGAATTCTGAATTTGGAATTCAGAATTCTGAACTCGGAATTCGGAATTCGGAACTCGGAAGTCGGAACTCGGAATTTGGAATTCAGAACTTGATATTCGGAATTCAGAACTCAGAACTCGAAACTCGGAACTTGAAACTCGGAATTCGGAATTCGGAACTCGGAATTCAGAATTCGGAACTCGGAATTCAGAATTCGGAACTCGGAATTCGGAATTCGGAATTCGGAATTTGGAATTCGGAACTCGGAACTCGGAATTTGGAATTTGGAATTTGGAATTCAGAATTCGGAACATGGAACTCAGAAATCAGAACTCGATATTGGGAACTCGGAACTCGAAACTCAGAACTCGGAATTCGGAATTTGGAACTCAGAACTCGGCACTCGGAACTCGATATTCGGAACTCGAAACTCGAAACTCGAAACTCGGAACTCGGAACTCGGAACTCGGAACTCGGAACTCGGAATTCAGAATTTGGAATTCGGAATTCTGAACTCGGAATTCGGAATTCGGAATTTGAAATTTGAAATTCTGGACTCGGAACTCGGAATTTGGAATTCGGAACTCGGAACTCGGAATTTGGAATTTGGAATTTGGAACTTGATATTCGAAATTCGGAACTCAGAACTCGAAACTCGAAACTCGAAACTCGGAACTCGAAACTCGGAATTCGGAATTCAGAATTGGGAACTCGGAATTCAGAATTCGGAACCTGGAATACGGAATTCGGAATTCGGAACTCGGAACTCGAAATTCGGAATTTGGATCTCTGAACTCGGAATTTGGAATTTGGAATTCAGAATTCGGAACATGGAACTCAGAAATCAGAACTCGATATTGGGAACTCGGAACTCGAAACTCAGAACTCGGAATTCGGAATTTGGAACTCAGAACTCGGCACTCGGAACTCGATATTCGGAACTCGAAACTCGAAACTCGAAACTCGGAACTCGGAACTCGGAACTCGGAACTCGATATTCGGAACTCGGAACTCGGAACTCGGAACTCGGAACTCGGAACTCGGAATTCAGAATTTGGAATTCGGAATTCTGAACTCGGAATTCGGAATTCGGAATTTGAAATTTGAAATTCTGGACTCGGAACTCGGAATTCGGCATTCGGAACTCGGAACTCGGAACTCGGAACTCGAAACTCGAAATTCGGAACTCGGAACTCGGAACTCGGAACTCGATATTCGGAACTCGGAACTCGGAACTCGGAATTCTGAATTTGGAATTCAGAATTCCGAACTCGGAATTCGGAATTTGGAATTCGGAATTCGGAATTCGGAATTTGGAATTTGGAATTCAGAATTCGGAACTCGGAATTCGGGATTCGGAATTCGGAATTCGGAATTCGGAATTCGGAACTCGGAACTCGGAACTCGGAACTCGGAACTCGGAACTCGGAATTCGGAATTTGAAATTTGCAATTCGGATCTCCGAACTCCGAACTCCGAACTCCAAAATCAAAAATCGGAAGAAGGAACTCGGAACTCGGAATTCGGAATTCGGAAATTGGAACTCTGAACTCGGAACTCAGATCTCGGAACTCGGAAGTCGGAACTCGGAATTTGGAATTCGGAACTTGATATTCGGAATTCGGAACTCGGGACTCAGAACTCGGAACTCGGAAGTCGGAACACGGAATTTGGAATTCAGAACTTGATATTCGGAATTCAGAACTCAGAACTCGAAACTCGGAACTTGAAACTCGGAATTCGGAATTCGGAACTCGGAATTCAGAATTCGGAACTCGGAATTCAGAATTCGGAACTCGGAATTCGGAATTCGGAATTTGGAATTTGGAATTCGGAACTCGGAACTCGGAATTTGGAATTTGGAATTTGGAATTCAGAATTCGGAACATGGAACTCAGAAATCAGAACTCGATATTGGGAACTCGGAACTCGAAACTCAGAACTCGGAATTCGGAATTTGGAACTCAGAACTCGGCACTCGGAACTCGATATTCGGAACTCGAAACTCGAAACTCGAAACTCGGAACTCGGAACTCGGAAATCGGAACTCGGAACTCGGAATTCAGAATTTGGAATTCGGAATTCTGAACTCGGAATTCGGAATTCGGAATTTGAAATTTGAAATTCTGGACTCGGAACTCGGAATTCGGAATTCGGAACTCGGAACTCGGAACTCGGAACTCGAAACTCGAAATTCGGAACTCGGAACTCGGAACTCGGAACTCGATATTCGGAACTCGGAACTCGGAACTCGGAACTCGATATTCGGAATTCGGAACTCGGAACTCGGAATTCTGAATTTGGAATTCAGAATTCTGAACTCGGAATTCGGAATTCGGAACTCGGAAGTCGGAACTCGGAATTTGGAATTCAGAACTTGATATTCGGAATTCAGAACTCAGAACTCGAAACTCGGAACTTGAAACTCGG
>JAKOOJ010000101.1:0-117500 GCA_022577455.1 Arizona elegans
TCTCCTTGACTGTTGAAAGTTGAACAGGTCTTCCCTTTTAAGATATTTTTTTTAAAAAATTCATTTTCAGTTGGAATCACTTGCCCTGTAGCATACAAGCATTTTTTCTTCTTCCATCTTTCATTCTTTCCAGATGCTAGTCAGGTCGTCTGAGGATAGAGAGGCTGCAAGAAGTTAAGGAAACTCTGCCGGCTATCAACTTCTCTGAAGGTAGCCAGGAATTCTTTCCACCTTCCTACTTATTGTCGAACAAGGATGTGTGTGGTACCATATTTCAACCCCCAAGGCAGAAAAGTTCTCCCTGTGCGGGAAAACCAAGATTAGAAATTAGACATTCTATCACTTTTGAATTTTGCTTCTAAAAGTGTTTTTCACAAAGATGCCTGTTTCTTTCCTGCTTCTAACTGCTCAAATGCAGGTAAAAACAGAGGTGGGGTTCTACTTACCTTTACTACTGGTTTGCATCAGGCCCCCTTGTGCAGATTCACCTGTGACCGTGATGGAGAACCTATGGCACACATGCCACAGGTGGCACGTAGAACCATATCAGTGGGCACGCAAGTTCAGCTCCAGTGTCCATGCATGTGCTGGCCAACTGATTTTCAGGCCTTCTGGGCCAACCAGAAGTAGGGAAGCAGACAGTTTCCTGCCTCCGGAAGGGCCTTGGTGTGTGTGTGTGTGTGAGGAAGGCCTGTTTTTCTCTCTCCCGAGGCTCCAGAGCCTTTCTAGGAACTTGGGGAGGGTGAAAACAGCCTTCCCCACTGCCCGGAGGCCCTCCGGAGGCTGGAAATGGCCCATTTGCCCGACTTCCAGTGGGACTGGAAGGCCCGTCTAGGAGCCTGAGGAGGGCAAAAACGGCCTCCTCCCCCCCCCCCCCGCGGAGGCCGCCCAGAGGCCGCGAAATGGCCCCGTTTGCCAACTTCCAGAAGAAAGTGCTCAGGAGCCCTGGGGAGGGCAAAAAAACGGGCCTACCAGGTCGCGCGCACATGCGTGGTGGCAGGGCACATAGAATTATGGGTTTTTTTATACCTTTTTGGCCACAATTATTAAGTGAATCACTGCATTTGTTATGTTAGTAACATGGCTGTTAATTGAGTCCAACTTCCTCATTGACTTTGCATGTCAGAAGGATTGCAAAAGGGGATCGTGTGACCCCGGGACATTGCAACTGTCATAAAATAAATGTCACTAAGTGAATCACTGTACATCAAGGACCATCTGTAAATAGTTGCCAAAGCATCTGAATTTTGAATCACATGAATATGGGGAATGCTGCAACAGTCGTAAGTGTGGAAACTGGTCGTAAGTCACTTTTTCAGTGCCATTGTAACTTTTTTTAAAAAATATTTTTTTTTAATGTAAACATTCCATCTTCCCTAAAACAGTGTGTCATCTGGATACAAATATCTCTGTGCAATAACCATCAAGATTTACAACAGTATTCATTACATTAATACTAATTCTCTAATTGTTGTGGCCCGTCAGCGGCCTGTGCGGATTGTAGCTGATTCTGACAGTGAGGAGGCCTGGTGTGGTGCTGCGCCAGCAGCCTGTGCAGCTGGCACTATGAGTCGGACAGTGAGGAGGCTGGAGAAGATGTGGTGCCAGAGGCGGGGATTCAGGCCAGGGCCTTCAGAACCTCCTGAAGCTCCTTTAAGTGAAGAGGAGGAGCCTCTTCTTGATGCACGGGTGCACAGAGCTGCCAAAAGGGCAGGAGTGGCTCCTCAGGAGGAGGTCTCCTTGAGAGTAAGGCTTGGGGCTAATTGGCCACTCCCTTAGCCTATTTAAGGAGGAACGCCGGACTGAAGCAATTTGTAGGGAACAACTTTAGTTCACTCTCCTTCACGTCTGGATTCTCTGCAAATTGGCTTCTGGGCTTTCTGCCAACCTCAGTAAGATTGTGATTACTTTTTTCTTTGGTTCTTGTAGGCTGTTAAGAAAGTTTATTAACAGCCTTTGTTTTGAAAAAGACGGAGTTATTTTAGTAAATAAAGTTTTGTACAAACTTTGTGTGTGCTGTGTTCTTTGGGATCTATAGCTGTGGCAGACCACTAATCTTACAATTGTATATTGAATATAGTAAACCTATTCCTTTTTCCCTTCTTAATATATCTTCTATAAGAATATAGTGAGAATATTAAGCATAGTAATCCTAATAGTCATAATAATAACAATCATCATATTGTTTACATCTCTTTCTTAAAATATTTTCTGCTCTTCTCAAATCTCCTTCTTTTATTTCCAACTTCCATTTTCATTCTCTAACCATCGGTAAAATAACTCCCATATCGTATAATATTCAGTTTGTGCTTTCTCCTTAATTGCAAGCGTTAATCTGTTTATTTCTGCGTGTTCTAATATTTTTCCTAATTGGTCACCAAATGAATGGTGGTAAATCAGGACTGCCTGCAATTCTTCCTCATTGAGGGTGGGGAGGGGGAAGCCAGGAGTCCTCTCCCACCACTACTATAACAGATAATGGAATGGAATGGAATGGAATGGAATAGAATAGAATAGAATAGAATAGATTAGAATAGAATAGAATAGAATAGAATAGAATAGAATAGAATAGAATAATAGAATAAGAATAGGAATAGGAAATGGAATGGAATGGAATGGAATAGAATAGAATAGAATAGAATAGAATAGAATAGAATAGAATAGAATAGAATAGAATAGAATAGAATAGAATAGAATAGAATTCTTTATTGGCCAAGTGTGACTGGACACACAAGGGATT
This sequence comes from Arizona elegans, assembly GCA_022577455.1. Lineage (NCBI taxonomy): Eukaryota > Metazoa > Chordata > Lepidosauria > Squamata > Colubridae > Arizona > Arizona elegans. The sequence goes on from JAKOOJ010000101.1 coordinate 2,741, forward strand.
TGTCTTGGTGCATACGCTCTCAGAGTACATAAAAGAAAAGATACGTTCGTCAAGAATCATAAGATACAATACTTAATGATAGTCATAGGGTAGAAATAAGCAATCAAATCATATTAGGAAACAGTCAATATAAACCGTAAGGATACCAGCAACAAGGTTACAGTCATACAGTCATAAGTGGGAGGAGATGGGTGATAGGAACGATGAGAAGATTAATAGTAATGCAGACTTAGTAACTAGTTTGACAGTGTTGAGGGAATAAGTTGTTTAGCAGAGTGATGGCATTCAGGAAAAAACTGTCCTTGTGTCTAGTTGTTCTGGTGTGCAGTGCTCTATAGCCTCGTTTTGAGGGTAGGAGTTGAAACAGTTTATGTCCAGGATGTAAAGGGTCTGTAAATATCTTCACAGCCTTCTTTTTGACTCGTGCAGTATACAGGTCCTCCATGGAAGGCAGGTTGGTAGCCATTGTTTTTTCTGCAGTTCTAACGATCCTCTGAAGTCTGTGTCTGTCTTGTTGGGTTGCTGAGACAAACCAGACAATTATGGAGGTGCAGATGACAGACTCAATAATTCCTCTGTAGAACTGGATCAGCAGCTCCTTGGGCAGTTTGAGCTTCCTGAGTTGGCGCAGAAAGAACATTCTTCGTTGAGCTTTTTTGATGACGTTTTTGATGTTGGGTGTCCATTTTAGATCTTGATCTAAATCACACTTTCTTAAATTTTGTCCTGCAGAGCTGCAGTTGGTCAACAGATGTTTGCGTTCTTGGTCTTCAAACCATCTTCTGGAAACCAGAGTAGCCTTCCGGTGCCCACGGTCACAAACATTTAATCAGACAAGACTCCCTCCCTTTAGAAAACACACAGATCAACTTCTCAAGATACGTGTAAAGGAGAGGAAGAAGGGAGGAAAGAGTTTGGAGGATGGAAAACTGATCACGAAGGCTCATCCGAGGCAGAGAAAATGTGTCCGAGAAGGCAGATAGAGGGCATTTATCAGTTTAATCCAGATGAAATCCCAGCTTCCTGTTTTCACTTTCAAATCTTCAAAGATGAACCTCCTTGACCTCTTAATTTAATTGACTACTGTTCTGCGCTCAGCACAAATTCATCTGTAGTTCTTGAAACTGGATTAGATTCTCTCTCTCTCTCTCTCTCTCTCTCTCTCTCTCTCTCTCTCTCTCTCTCTCTCTCTCTCTCTCTCTCTCTCTCTCTCTTTCTCTCTCTCTTTTTTCTCTCTCTTTTTTGTTCCGAGTCCTTTCAATAGAACTAATTAAATTCTCAGAGAAACCTGATGGGTCCCCCAGATTATCTGCTTGTGTTACACACACACACACACACAAATACACACACACACACACACACGTATATACATACACACAGATATTATACACACACACACACACACACCACACACACACACACACACACACACAGAGTGTTTTTCTATCGAAGCACCTGGTCTAGCCCAATATGGGAGGGAGCATCCTGCTTCCCTTTCGCCTTTCAGCTCCAATCCAGGAGCCCTCAAGTAGTCGTATTCATAACAAATATGTATAACACAAACACAAGCACACATATAACATATATGTATAATGTTAGATAATACATATATAACGTACACATACACACATATGCAAACACACAATTTCACACATACATACACAAGTGTACTCTATATATATCTACCTAGATTGCACCAATGAGAGAGAGGGGGGGAAGAGAGAGGGGGGAAGGAGAGAGAGAAAGAGGGGAAGAGAGAGAGGAAAAGAGAGAGGGGAAAAGAGAGAGAGAAAGAGAGAGAGATGGGAAGAGAGAAGGGGGAAGGAGAGAGAAAAAGAGGGAAAGAGAGAGGAAAAGAGAGAGGGGGAAAAGAGAGAGAGAGAGGGAAAGAGAGAGAGGGGGGAGGAGAGAGAGAAAGAGGGAAAGAGGGAGAGGAAAAGAGAGAGGGGGAAAAGAGAGAGAGAGGGAAAGAGAGAGGGAAGGAGAGAGAAAGAGGGAAAGAGAGAGAGGAAAAGAGAGAGGGGAAAAGAGAGAGAGAAAGAGAGAGAGAGGGAAAGAGAGAGGAAAAGAGAGAAGGGAAAAGAGAGAGAAAGAGAGAGAGAGAGAGAGAGAGAAGGAGAGAGAGAGAAGGAAAGAGAGGGAGAGAGGGAAAGAGAGAGACAGAGCGGAAAAGAGAGAGACAGAGAGGGAGAGAGAGGGAGGGGTGGAGGGAGGGATGGAGGTGTGTGTGTGTGTGTGTGAGAGAGAGAGAGAGAGAATCATCATCTTCCTTTTAACCATTGTTTACACTGCAGGATTAAGGCCTCTTCCGCATGTTTCCAACTGATACGGTCCTGAGCTTTCTTTTGCCAACTGGGCCCGCCATACTTGCCGATGCCATCGATCCAGCCTGTTTTTAGGTCTCTTCCATGGATGCAAAACCTACACACCTACATGCACACATGCACGCCACACAGTCAAACAATTTATCTTTAAGGCTGGATACATAAATAAATGTGCATTTCGAAAATAAACCCACGTAAAAATAAAACAATGAGCTGTGTGAAGCCCTTCGGAGGTTCGACTCCCAGCTGATTCAATCAGATCAGCCTGTTTGGGAAAAATCAAAGCCAACTGTCAAATTGAATCACCCACGGTTGAGCGGACTCGGCCTATGTATTTCTGCATCGTGCAAACCTCCAATGTTTTCTCGCAAACTGATGCGGGATATTGAATCAAACAGTTTTGAAGCGTTATGCGCGATGACATTCTGAATCAGAGCTACAACTCGAGAGTGATTGGAGGCCATCCGGAAACCTCGACTGTTTGACATCGAGAAGGCCTTGGTCCCCCTCCGATTCTCATTGGGATGAGACAGAAGAAGATTGTTGAGAATCTCAGATTTCTTTCTTTCTTTCTTTCTTTCTTTCTTTCTTTCTTTCTTTCTTTCTTTCTTTCTTTCTTTCTTTCTTTCTTTCTTTCTTTCTTTCAAATCTTTGGTAGTCTGGAGATTGACCAGACAAACACCAAAGATTTGCATTTCTGCTTTTGCCTATAGAGCCAGCTATGACCTCTACATGACCCCTACATGACCCCATAGGAATCTGGCAACAGACAGTAGAATGCATGTTCTTCCACAGGAACAGGAAGCTCAAGTGCAAAGTCCAAAAGAAGGTATTAAACCCACCCACTCTCAACTCCATTTTGTCAGCTGCCCAGAATCACATGTGGTTCTGCTTCATCATTAAACCATCTCTCCAATCAGCCTCCATATTATTACCAGTGTCTTTCTCCCAGTTTGGAACTGAACCAGATGGATATTTTTCCCCAAAGGATCAAAAATTCATGGGTTTCCATGAAGTTTCCATCTTTTTCGTTGTTCCGTTTGAGGCGAGTAACAATCTCCTTGGTCCAATCTAAACAGCCCCTTCTTGATTGCAATCTTTTTGCAGGGCCTATTTGGCCAAATAGCACAATATGCTTCTAAAGTTATGATTACTGTTTTGGGACGAGACTAGGGAGGAAGAGCAGGAAGAAGAGAAACGGAGCCAAGACAAAATGAAATCTGCTAAAATAAAGGAACTGCTTGCCAGGGTTTTCTGTAAATCCTCGCCTTTGGGTTTATCGGAAGGGCTTCTGCAGAAACTCCAGCTATACAATGGCGTGTTGTTTTTCTACAACTGTCGCAATGGACGAGAGAGAGAGAGAGACACCTAAGTTTGGTCTGGTGGGTTTCGGTTTTGCTGCCTGATGGGGCAGCAAAAAACAAAAGGCAGGAAATTATTGGAGAGTCCTGAGAGTTAAAGATGTATCAAAATCATTGAGAACATTCCCTCCACTAAGGATGCTGGCCGCCATTTTGGTTAGATGAAAGAATCTCTCTCTCTCTCTCTCTCTCTCTCTCTCTCTCTCTCTCTCTCTCTCTCTCTCTCTCTCTCACACACACACACACACACACACACACAGACAGACACACACAAAATCTCTATCTATATCTGTTATGTATTGATACTTTTAAGCGGGAGTTTCAAACCTGCCTACGTTTCTGATTGGCTGACAGTCTCTCCAGGATTGTATATAAGGAGGACTGCAGCCTCTGAGTTTTTGCTGAAGTCTCACTGTATATTAAAGAGCTGTTGTCACTTGCTTGCTTGTACCTCTCATCATTCCCGAACCACTTCATTGGCGATGAAGGTGGGATAGAGGCTACAAGAAGCCAACCAGTGAGACCACGAGCTTCAGCTAGGCGACGAGGCGAACCACAGGAGACATACCGGACATGTCTGCCTACGTTCCGCCCAAGCCTTTTGATCCGACCCGCGAAAAATGGGTCTCGTACCTAACAAGGTTTGAATGCTCGCTAGAAGCCAGCGACATGCAGGGCCTCTCGGCTAATCGAAAGAGAGCCCTATTCCTAAGCCACTGCGGACCGGACGTGTTCGAGATGGCCGAGTCACTGTGTGAGCCAACGCCGGTTCAAACAGTCTCATGGGACACCTTGATGGCAACTCTCCGGGCTCACTACGCTCCCGTCCCCTCCAAGTTCGTGCAGCGATACCAACTGAGGCAGCGCGTCCAACGAGAGGGAGAGCCGGTCAGCGCATACATGGCCAGCCTGAGAAAAGCCGCAACTCATTGCGACTACAGAGACTTGGACGATGCGTTGCTTGAGCAACTGATCTGTGGTGTTCGGGACATTAGGCTGCAACGGCGTCTGCTCGCCAAGCCTGATCTGACGCTTGCCGGAGCCCTTGACGAGGCCAGGGCTCACGAAGCCTCCACAAAGGCCGCTGAAATGCTACAGCGCCCGCCGACCAGCAAAGACAGCCCCAAGTCTGCCCCGGTGCACAGAGAAGACGCCGGATCCAGCTCGGAGTCCGAGTCGGATGAGGACGTCTTCCGAACAGAGCACCGGAGAAAAGACACTGGCAGCCCCCGGCGAAGCTGTTCCAGCTGTGGCGGGCACCATGATAGACTGTCCTGCAAATACAGAGAGGCTATTTGCAGGCGTTGCGAGAAAAAGGGGCACTTGGCGCGAGTCTGCAGAGCCATTCTGCCCAGAAGACTCAAACCACGTGAGCGCCGCAGCCAACCGGAATCAGCGCGCCAGAAGCAGCCAACGAGAGAGGGCGGCGCGAAAAAACGGCGCGAATTTGAACCGCGAGATGGCTGCAGCATACACATCGACCAGGCCAGCACAACGGTCGAGGACAAAGTCAGCACGGTGGTCGAGATCAACGGAAGACCGTGCTCAATGGAGATCGACACCGGATCAGCTCTCTCCATCATGTCGTGGACAACCCTAAAGACCCTCCTGCCGTCGTTCCGGAAGGATCAACTCTCCAGACAGAGACTGCGCATCCTAGACTACCAGGGGAACCGAGTCCCCCTCGAAGGCGTGGGCACGTTCCGGGTCACCTACGGAGACTACGAAAGAGACCTGCCGCTGACCATCGTCACGAAGCAGCTGCCGAGCCTCCTGGGCATGGGGTGGTTCCGAGCCCTTGGCATGGGTTTCACCGGCGTCCACCTGATGTCCAAGTCAACCCTGAAAGACAGCCTCCTGTCCGAGTTCCAGGACGTTTTCGGGGACACGTTGGGCAAGTATGTGGGGACCCCTATTTCACTAAACTTAGACCCCAACGTAGCCCAAGTAAGACTAAAGGCCAGACGAGTGCCGTTCGCATTAAAACCAAAGATCGATGCAGAACTGGACAAACTGATTAAGCAAGGGGTGTTGGTTCCCGTTGACCATGCCAAGTGGGAGACCCCCATAGTCACCCCAGTTAAGTCCGACGGCTCAATCAGAATTTGCGCCGACTACAAGTGCACGATCAACAAGGCTTTGCAGCCGAGCGCCTATCCGGTGCCGATCGTGCACCATCTACTACACTCCCTGGGCCCCGGAAAAATTTTTGCCAAATTAGACCTGGCCCAAGCCTATCAACAGTTACCGGTCGACGACGCCACGGCAGAGGCGCAAACGATCGTGACTCATAGGGGTGCATTTAAATGCACCAGGCTCCAATTTGGGGTGAGCGTCGCACCCGGCTTATTTCAAAGCACCATGGAGCGCCTGTTGCAAGGACTTCCGGGAGTAGTCCCCTATTTCGATGACGTCTTAGTCAGCGCCCAAGACGAACACCAGCTAGGGGACAGGGTACGGAACGTCCTGTCCAGATTCAGAGAAGCGGGACTAAGACTTAAAAAGAACAAGTGCAGGATAGCGGTCCCCTCGGTAGAATTTCTGGGGTACAGGGTGGACGGCACAGGCATCCACCCTACCGAAAGCAAGGTGAGGGCCATCAAAAGCGCACCAGCCCCCAAATCCAAAGCTGAGCTCCAAGCCTTCCTTGGACTGCTCAATTTCTACTCAATGTTCCTAAGAGATAAGGCCACGGTCGCTGATCCCCTTCACAAACTCTTAGGGAAGAATGTACCATGGGTCTGGGGGAAACCGCAAGCGGCCGCTTTCGAGGCAGTAAAAAAACTCCTATCTGAGGACAGTTTCCTGATCCAATACAATGCAGAGCTGCCGCTCGTCTTAGTTTGTGACGCCTCCCCCGTAGGAGTTGGTGCCGTCCTAGGCCATAGACTGCCGAACGGCCTAGAGGCACCCATTGCCTTCTACTCCCGAACTCTGTCCAGCACAGAACGAAACTATAGCCAATTGGACAGAGAGGCTCTGGCTGCGATTGCGGGGGTTAAGAAGTTCCACGAATACCTCTATGGCCGAAAATTCGAACTTGTGACTGACCATAGACCGTTGCTAGGACTGCTAGCAGGCGACAGGCCAACCCCCGCTGCCCTCTCCCCCCGTTTAACAAGATGGGCGATTTTCTTATCGGCCTACTCATACCAGCTCGTCCATCGGCCTGGGCGGACCCTGGGTCATGCGGATGCCCTTAGCCGTTGCCCCCTTCCCGACCTGCTGGACAACCCAACACCGGAAACCTCCGTCCTGTTGTTGGACACGTTAACCTTGGGGCCCATCTCCTCCGGCGAGGTGGCGAAGGCATCAAATAGAGACCCTGTTATCCGGACTGTTATGGGTTGGGTTTTGAAAGGGTGGCCGGACAAGGTGGTCGGGGAGGAGTACCAAGGTTTTGCCAACAAACGAAATGAACTGTTTACGCAAGGGGGGTGCTTACTGTGGGGTGACAGAGTGGTAATTCCAGCAAAACTACGAGATAGAGTTTTAGAGTTATTGCACGAAGGGCATCCCGGCATCGTTAGGATGAAGTGCTTAGCCCGCAGCTATGTCTGGTGGCCCAACATGGACCAGGTCATTTCCGAGTGGGTGGGGAAGTGCAGACCCTGCCAGGAGTCTCGCCCCGATCCCCCAGTAGCGCCCATCCGAGAGTGGGAAAAACCAAAAGGCCCATGGGGGAGGATCCACATTGATTTTGCCGGCCCGTTCCATGGCCAAACGTTTTTAATAGTAGTGGATGCCTTTTCAAAATGGCTCGAAATTGTATTAATGCCATCCACAACGGCCGAAGCGGTTATCAAGGCCCTAAGAAAGTTGTTTGCCACCCACGGCCTGCCGGATACCTTGGTGTCGGACAATGGGCCCCAATTTACAGCAACCCTTTTCGAAGGCTACTTGGCCGGCCTGGGAATCCGCCATGCCCTATCAGCCCCATTTCACCCGGCTTCCAACGGATTGGCTGAACGATTTGTCAGGACGGCCAAGGAAGCACTGTCCAGATTAGACAATGGGGACTGGCAGGCCAGGATAGATCAATTCCTTGCGGTTCAGCATGCATCACCATGCACGGCAACCGGGAGAAGCCCAGCAGAGCTCCTCATGGGGAGAAAGCTCCGGTGCGTGTTGGACAGGCTTCACCCTAACTATTCGCACGAAAACTTTAAGGGAGAGACCTGTGGCTTAAGGCAGTTTCAGGTTGGGTCCCCGGTGTTCGCTCGCAATTATGCCAGCGGTCCTCTGTGGGTTGCAGGAACCATAGTGGGGATAACAGGCCCAAAATCATACACGGTGGACGTGGGGGTAGATAGACTCTGGAAGCGCCACATAGACCAACTGAGGAAACGGGTGGTTGGCGAGGCAAACATCAACGCAGACATGTCCGAGCCTAACTATGACCACTTCTCCAAAACAGCTAACTCAAGCCCGGGGCCGCGAGAATACTTAGCTGACAAGCCCTGGTTCCAGCGCCGCCCCAGCGAGTCGCCACTCCCAGCCGGGGATAACCACGCCCCGGACAAAATCCAGGAGGTTCCATTGGCGGAGCCGGGAGAGACAAAGAGTCCCTCCGACCAGCTCGACGCCTCACCAAACACTGAACTGCGCAGGTCAACTAGGGCGAGAACTCAGCCTAAGCACCTGCGAGACTTCATTTGTACATATGTTAATTTTTGAGTGTTAGTGCCTTCTGGGAAGGGAGGGGTGTTATGTATTGATACTTTTAAGCGGGAGTTTCAAACCTGCCTACGTTTCTGATTGGCTGACAGTCTCTCCAGGATTGTATATAAGGAGGACTGCAGCCTCTGAGTTTTTGCTGAAGTCTCACTGTATATTAAAGAGCTGTTGTCACTTGCTTGCTTGTACCTCTCATCATTCCCGAACCACTTCAATATCATTCTCTATTTCTTTCTATTATATCTATCTATCATCTATCTATCTATCTATCTATCTATCTATCTATCTATCTATCTATCTCTATCTATCTATCCCTCCTCCTTCCTTCTCTCTCTCTCTCTCTCACTCTCTCACACACACATTACATTTCTCTCTCTCATTATCTATCTATCTATCTATCTATCTATCTATCTATCTATCTATCATCTATCTATCTATCCCTCCTCCTTCCTTCTCTCACTCTCTCTCTCTCGGTCTCTCACTCTCTCACACACACATTACATTTCTCTCTCTCATTATCTATCTATCTATCTATCTATCTATCTATCTATCTATCTATCATCTATCTATCTATCCCTCCTCCTTCCTTCTCTCTCTCTCTCACTCTCTCTCACACACATTACATTTCTCTCTCTCATTATCTATCTATCTATCTATCTATCTATCTATCTATCATCTATCTATCTATCCCTCCTCCTTCCTTCTCTCACTCTCTCTCTCTCACTCTCTCACTCTCTCACACACACATTACATTTCTCTCTCTCATTATCTATCTATCTATCTATCTATCATCTATCTATCTATCTATCTATCTATCTATCTATCTATCCCTCCTCCTTCCTTCTCTCACTCTCTCTCTCTCGCTCTCTCACTCTCTCACACACACATTACATTTCTCTCTCTCATTATCTATCTATCTATCATCTATCTATCTATCTATCTATCATCTATCTATCTATCTATCCCTCCTCCTTCCTTCTCTCACTCTCTCTCTCTCTCTCTCTCACTCTCTCACACACACATTACATTTCTCTCTCTCATTATCTATCTATCTATCTATCATCTATCTATCTATCTATCTATCTATCTATCTATCTATCTATCATCTATCTATCTATCTATCCCTCCTCCTTCCTTCTCTCACTCTCTCTCTCTCGGTCTCTCACTCTCTCACACACACATTACATTTCTCTCTCTCATTATCTATCTATCTATCTATCTATCTATCTATCTATCTATCTATCTAGTCTGTCTTTCTCTCTCTCTATCTATGTCTGTCTGTCTGGCTGTCTGTCTGGCTGTCTGTCTATCTCTCTAGTCTGTCTATCTATCTATCTATCTATCTATCTATCTATCTATCTATCTATCTATCTATCTATCTATCTATTTATCCCTCCTCCTTCCTTCTCTCACTCTCTCTCTCTCGCTCTCTCACTCTCTCACACACACATTACATTTCTCTCTCTCATTATCTATCTATCTATCTATCTATCTATCTATCTATCTATCTATCTATCTATCTATCCCTCCTCCTTTCTTCTCTCGCTCTCTCTCTATCTCACTCTCTGACACACACATTACATTTCTCTATCTCATTATCTATCATCTATCTATCTATCTATCTATCTATCTATCTATCTATCTATCCCTCCTCCTTCCTTCTCTCACTCTCTCTCTCTCGGTCTCTCACTCTCTCACACACACATTACATTTCTCTCTCTCATTATCTATCTATCTATCTATCTATCTATCTATCTATCTATCTATCTATCTAGTCTGTCTTTCTCTCTCTCTATCTAGTCTGTCTGTCTGTCTGTCTGGCTGTCTGTCTATCTCTCTAGTCTGTCTATCTATCTATCTATCTATCTATCTATCTATCTATCTATCTACCTACCTACCTACCTGCCATGGAGGCACAGTGGTTAGAGTGCAGTACTGCAGGCTACGTCTGCTGCCTGCCGGCTGCCTGCAATTTGGCAGTTCAAATCTCACCAGGCTCAAGGATGACTCAGCCATTCATCCTTCCGAGGTCAGTAAAATGAGGACCCAAATTGTTGGGGGCAATAGGCTGACTCTGTAAACCACTTAGAGAGGGCTGTGAGGCGTTGTGAAGAGGTATATAAGTCTAAGTGCTATTGCTATTGCTATTGCTATCTATCTATCCCTCCTTCTTTCCTTCCTTCTTTCCTTCCTTTCTTCTCTCTCTCTCTCACTCACACACACACATTACCTCTATCTCTCTCTCATTATCTATCATCTATCTATTATCTATCTATCTATCTATCTATCTATCTATCTATCTATCTATCTATCTATCATCTATCATCTATCATCTATCTATCTATCTCTCCTTCCTTTCTTCTCTCTCTCACACACACACATTACCTCTCTCTCTTTCTCATAATCTATCTATCTATCTATCTATCTATCTATCTATCTATCTATCTATCTATCTATCTATCTATCATCTCTCTCTCCCCCCTCCCCCGCCTGAGTGCAATCTAAACAGCCCCTTCTTGCTTTCAACCATTTTGTAGGGGGTACTTGACGAAATAATGGGTGTGCCAGATCATGTTACACTTTTCCACATGCAATGCCTTGTGTCACGTTCCTTCTAACAGGAAAGGTCTCTTGATCACAACTGGCAAAATAACATTTATTTACGCACCCACGTCATGCTTTTACCCAAGTACGTCTAGATGATGAATAGAGACAGACAACGCCCTCTGAGTGGCAGGAGAAAAGCTATCTCCTAAAACATGGAGAAGGGGCATTTTATTTAAGAAAAGAGCAGCGAAACCCACTCTAATAAATAAAGCAGGCTGGGTTAAGCACTTATAATGCCAGTGTCTGTGATAAGGGATGGAGACATTAATATCAAATGCTTCACCATAAACGAGGACAGTGGCATTCAACATGATGTATTGTGGCTCCTTGGTCCCTGGCATGACACATTTTTAAAGTTATGATTACTGTTTTGGGACGAGACCAGGGAGGAAGAGCAGGAAGAAGAGAAACGGAGCCAAGACAAAATGAAATCTGCTAAAATAAAGGAACTGCTTGCCAGGGTTTTCTGTAAATCCTCACCTTTGGGTTTATCGGAAGGGCTTCTGCAGAAACTCCAACTATACAATGGCGTGTTGTTTTTCTACAACTGTCGCAACGGACGAGAGAGAGAGACACCTAAGTTTGGTCTGGTGGGTTTCGGTTTTGCTGCCTGATGGGGCAGCAAAAAACAAAAGGCAAGAAATTATTGGAGAGTCCTGAGAGTTAAAGATTTATCAAAATCATTGAGAACATTCCCTCCACTAAGGATGCTGGCCGCCATTTTGGTTAGATGAAAGAACTTCTCTCTCTCTTATTATCTCTATCATATCTCTCTCTATATCATCTCTCTCTCTTATCCATCTATCTCTATCTATCCCTCCCTCCTTTCTTCCTTCGCTCTCTCTCTCACTCTCTCTCTCACACACACACACATTACCTCTCTCTCATTATCTATCTATCTATCTATCTATCTATCTATCTATCTATCTATCCCTCCTTTTTCCTTCTCTCTCTCTTTCTCCCTCTCTCACACACATTACCTCTCTCTCATTATCTATCTATCTATCTATCTATCTATCTATCTATCTATCTATCTATCATCTATCTATCCCTCCTTTTTCCTGCTCTCTCTCTCTTTCTCCCTCTCTCACACACATTACCTCTCTCATTATCTATCTATCTATCTATCTATCTATCTATCTATCTATCTATCTATCATCTATCTATCCCTCCTTTTTTCCTTCTCTCTCTCTCTTTCTCCCTCTCTCACACACATTACCTCTCTCTCATTATCTATCTATCTATCTATCCCTCCTTTTTCCTTCTCTCTCTCTCTTTCTCCCTCTCACATACAGATTACCTCTCTCTCATTATCTACCTACCTAGCTACCTACCTATCTATCCCTCCTTTCTTCCTTCTCCCTCTCTCACACACGTTATCTCTCTTTCATTATCTACCTACTTATCTACCTATCAATCTATCTATCCCTCCTTTCTTCCTTCTCTCTCTCTCTCTTTCTCTCTCTCTCACACACACATTACTTTTCTCTCATTATCTATCTATCTATCTATCTATCTATCTATCTATCTTTCAATATATATATATATATATATATATATATATATATATATATATATATATTGAAAATATGATGATTCTTTCATCTAACCAAAATGGCAACCAAAATGTAAATGTTTTTTTATATAAAGCTCCTCTCCTTCAGCAAAATCTATTAGTCTGTTACCTGACCTCTATTATCTTGTTATGACCATTGCTTTGTCCCAAAGTCATATGATACCCCTTTGCAACCTTCTGACAAGTGAAGTCAATGTGGAAGCCAGATTCCCGTAACAACTGAGTTGCTGACTACCATATTTTTTGGACTATAAGACGCTCAGGACTATAAGACGCACCTACCTTTTTGGGGGAGGAAAAGAAGAAAAAATATCTGCCTCTGCCTCCCAGCAATTTGCCTCCTTGCAGCAAACAGCAAACAGCCTGCCATAGTTACATTTTCATTTTCAAGAACAGCCTAATTAGCATAAGAAAAAAAATCTGCCTCCCAGTAATTTGCCTCCTTGCAGCAAACAGCGGAGGCCCCCGCACGGCAATAGGCAATGACAATCCCTGCAGCCTGAAACAGCTGAGGGTCAGGAGGCCAATCCAACCAACAATCAGCTGCTTGTGCTAATCAGGCTGTGTTGAAACTGAAATGGGCTGTTTACTGCAAGGAGGTAAATTGCTGGGAGGCAGAGGCCTAAGGGTGGGGGCTGGCAGGTGGGCGGGGCTACATTCGATACACACCCAAATTTTCAACCCCTTTTAGGGGGAAGACAGTGTGTCTTATACTCCCAAAAATACGGTAATCAACTGTAGTGATTGCTTAGGGAAAAAAAATGACAATATGCAAAGAGTGTAAATTTATACCAATGATCAAAAATCATCCTGGTTGTTTCAGAAACAGTAATTTCACATGTTGAATAAAGATAATGTCCAAGCAAGGCTTTTGCCAATTGGGTCTGAAGTCTAATAAAGCAGTTTGTTAAAACAGCTAAGTGTTTAACTGCTTTAATTTAATTTCTTTATTTATCAAATTTATTTGCCAACCATCTCATGGTTCAGGTCTATGCAGATTCACAGTCGTCCAAGTCATGGTTGTCTCAAAAGGGAATAACCTATTTCCTGCTTACAACACGGTCCGTTCAGCAGATCCAAGGAGCTTCCACACCCATTTGCACTATTCAAGTGACCCTGAGGGCACAGAGAAACCTCCAAGTGGCCCCAAAGACTCTCTAAAAGAATGCAAATGACCAAGGAATATAAATCCTTCCATTCCCCACCATCCATTCAGAGATGGAAGAACCTTCTTGGATGAGAAGCAAAACATCTTCAAAGGAAAACCAGAAAGACCATTTGCCTCTTGAAAAAGCATCTTTGGGACTCCAGTGTTGGAGCACCCATAGCTTCTGAAGGCAAGCCATTCCACTGATTAATTGTTCTAACTGTTAGAAAATTTCTCCTTACTTCTGGCCTGGATGACTGAGAATCTCCATAGGTCTTCATCCAGAATTTGTTGTGGCTCCGTTACTGAGCCTGTGTCATCGGCAGGAGAGGACTCCGAGAGTGAAGAAGAGGAGTTGGCAAGGCCTCCCTCTCCAGGACCCTCCTCTCTGGCAATGCCTTCGGTGTCCACCGAAGGGCAAGAGATAGGGCCGGGGCCAAGCACGTCCACACAGCCACAGATGGACAGTGATGAGGGTAATGAGTCTTGGCTGGATCCACGCCAGCGTTGCAGAGATAAGCGTACGCAACAGAAGAAAAGGCGTGCCCGAAATTAGGCTGAGTCACTGGACCACACCCCACAGGATATAAAAGGGAGCGTGGTGGCCAGTCAAACCTTGTGACGAACAAAGCTGAAAGCTTCCACGCCATTCTGCATTGCCGGACTTTTGGTATAGACTTTGCTGGATTATCTCTGGACTTGATTGACTCCGTAATTATTGAGCTGTTTCTTTTGATGTACCAGGAGTGGGGAGAAGTTATCTCTCCTCTTCGTAAATAATAAACTCTTGGCAGGCAGCCACTAGGTTGTTGCCAAGTTCCGTTATCATAAGGAAAAGGATTTTGCTGGCTGGTTTGGTCTTTAACTCTTGAACATCTGTTGGTGTGTGTGCGTGTGGTTGGGGACAGAACAGAATTTGATACAGAATGTAAGATTTGGAGGTAAACTTTATGGACACTGCTCATTGGAAGAATTGTGGTTGCATTACAACCCTGATCATCCTCACCCCCCAAAAAAAATCCTCCTAAGAGATGGCAGGTCCAGAAGAACATTTCAGACTTGTTTCATCATTTGGTGGGCTATAGTAGAAGACAGAATGCTAAGACTGCTGATTGTTTGGACTCCTTTGAGAACACTCACCAATGATGTGAGCTAAAAGCAAATGACTCTCACAGGAAGTACTAATAACCAGAGGACTGCAAGGAATATAAATCCTTCCATCCTCCACCATTCAGTCAGAACTGAAGAAGCTTCTTGAATGAGAAGCGAAATGTCTTCAAGAGAAAAAAAAAAAAACAAGGCCCAGTTGCACTTTTGAAGAAGCACTTTTGGGACATCTCATGGTTCAGATCAGTGGTGGGTTTCAAATAAATTAACAACTGGTTCTCTGCCCTAATGACCGGCTGAGTGGACATGGCCACAATGGGTGTGGCCAGGGGATGTAAAAGGCAGCACTTGGCCTCCTGCACCCCTCTGGGAGCAAAAATGGGCCGCAGGGGGGCAGCCCCACCATTTTGGGCCTAGTAGGCCTTCCTGCATCCTTCTGGGAGCAAAAACAGGCTGTGGAGGGCCTGTTTTCCACCTCCCCAGGCTCCGGAGGCTCTCTGGAGGCAGGAAATAGGCCCATTTTAACCCTCCATGAGCCTCTGGGAGGCCCGTTTTCCACTTTTCCAGGCTCCACGCACCCATGCACTAACCTGGAATCTAAAACAGGCCATGTGGAGACTCCTGGGAGGAGAGGGACTGCGGGGGGCAAGGCCAGCTTGTCGTCGGAACTACTGGTTCACCGAATTGGACGTAAAATTAACATCCGGTTCATGGGATTCAACCGGTTCAACCAATCCAAACTGGCTGAATCTCACCTCTGGTTCAGATGACCTTGAGCAAATCTTGATGTTTAGGTTTGCTCGCCCCAAGTTCATCAATTATCCAATCCCCACAACAAATTTCTGCACCATCCCAGGTAAGATGAAGGGTTAAGGAAAGAGAAAGAGGGAAAGGAAAGTCGAAAAGAGATTTGTTACCTATAACAAAAGTGATATGTAACGAACAAATAAATTCAAATCTGGCTAAGCAGAATGTATTTTATCTGCTAGCCATTAACCATATTCCCCAGTGAGGTAGAACAGATGTATTATAAGTAATGTCTTTTTTTAAAAAAACTCACAAACACTCACACACACACACACACACAGACGTAAAATCAGGGACAGCTTTTAAATTAGGAACAATAAAAGTGATCTCCGCAACCACATTTCTGCAAAGGCATTTTGTTACAATATTGATGACAGCAAAAAAATGGTGACGGGGAAAATATTAAATACCTTTTTTTCCTCCCCCTTTAGCTCATTTGTTAAATTTGCGCAGAGCAAGTCAGCTTGTGGGTCCCATGGAATAACAGCAATAATGCGCAAAAATGTAAGGAAAACTCAAATTGAGAAAATTCAGCAAAATGGTAAATGCTGGTTAGGCAAAGAACAGGAGGAGGCTGTTGAACACCTGGTAGGTGGATGAGAGAAGATTAAACACAGTATTTGGTGAGACACAAGAACATTGCCGCCTTCATTTATTGAAATCTTTGTAAGAATTATAACTTAATTATGATTAATTATAAGAATTAACCTGGTGGACAATCACTTCAATATGAGCCAATGGGGTCCTGCAGGAGCCAAAAAAAACAATGTAAACCTAGTGTCAGAGTTCCAAGTAACACCCCCAACGAAAGAAAACTCTGAGGCGTGCAGTTCCTCAAAGTTCCATTTTATTAGAGATGTCATATTGGCACATCTGGGAAAACCCGAATCTGAAAGTTTCCGGGTTTTCCCCACCCAAAGAAAAGTTCAAGTTCCTGCCCAGCAGCCACATGTCCATCACACGGTCCAATCAATGCACCGTCCCAACTGGAGATGTCTCCCAGTCACATCCCTCCAGGTGCAGGGCAAGATGTCCTTGACTCTCTGAGAAAGGAAAGTTATTATGACTATATCTCTCCCTTGCTCCATGCAATCCCCCCTCCCAGTTTCCCACAGTAGTAAATGTGGCAGGTCTGAAGGCTTCCAGGTCGGATGCCTAGGCTGCATTAACACAGGGATAAAATCAAGACCATGTGAAGTTCTAGTACCCGCTTTATAATGCCTTGATAAGGCCACACTTGGACCACTGCATCCAGTTTTGGTCACCACCAGGGTGGATAAAAATCAATGATATTTTTTAAAAAAATAAAAAAAAATCAGATTTTTTGATTTAAATCGGATTTTTTTTTATTTAAATTGGATTTTTTTTAATTTTTATCGAATTTACTTTAATAAAAAACTTTTGAGGTAAAAATCTATCGTAAGATAGTTTTCTATTTAAGATACATAAATAATTTAGTTTATTCAGCATGAATTGGAGCTTAGTTACGTAGCATGAGGCTGTGTATTCTGCAACACTGGGACTATCGTTGAGTCAACAGTGGGTCAAAGGAGTAGCAGAGATGACAGTTGCTCTTTAAAAATTAGGATTTAAATCGAGTTGATTTAAATCAAGCCTTTTTACTAGTGATTTAAATCATGATTTAAATTGTGATTTAAATCAACTCGATTTAAATCATATCCACCCTGGTCACCACAATATAAAAAAGATGTTGAGACTGTGGAAAAAGTGCAGGGAAGAGCCACAAAAATGATTAGGGGCAGTGGTGGGATTCAGATAATTGAACACCTGGTTCTCTGCTCTAATGACCAGCTGGGTGGGCATGGCCATGGTGGGTGTGGCCAGGGGGTGTGACAGTCAGCACTCGGCCTCCTGCATCCCCCTGGGAGTGAAAATAGGCCATGGGGGGGGAGCACTGCTCCCCTGTGCCCCGTTTTGGGCCTAGGAGGCCTCCCTGAAGCCTCCTGGGAGTGAAAAAGGGCCACAGGAGGGGCGCCGTACCCCCTTCTCTGTGCCCCATTTTGGGCCTAGGAGGCCTCCCTGAACTTACCTGGGAGCCAAAATGGGTTGTATGGGGATTCCTGGAAGGGGCGTGGAGGGGCAGAGCGGAGTGGAGCCAGCCAGCAATTTAACTACCAGTTCGCCCAAAGCGGCTGAATCTCACCACTGATTCGGAGGCTGGAAGCTAAAACATATGAAGAACAGTTGCAGGAATTGGGTTTGGCTAGTCTAGTGAAAAGGAGGACCAGTCTTCCAATATTTGAGGGGCTCCTACTAAAATGAGGGGGTCAAATAATTTTCCAAAACACCAAAAAACAAGACAATGGGGATGGAAACTAATTAAAGAGAGAAGCAACCTAGAACTAAGGAGGAATTTCCTGAGGGTCAGATGAATTAACCCATGGAACAGCTTGCCTCCAGAAGTTGTGACTACTCCGTCACTAGAGGCTTTCAAAAAGAGATTGGACAGCCATTTGTCTGAAATGGTATAAGATCTCCTGCTCAAAGGAAAAAAAAAGGATTGGAATAGAAGACCTCTTAGATCCCTTCCAATTCTATTATTCTATGATTCTAACTTACCAGCAGGAAAAGGCTGAGAGAACATAGATTTAAAAAATCCTTATAATGTTAATTATTCTTCTATTTCTACATGTTTTCATATTTCTGTTTTTATTACATTGTGAGCCACCCAGAATCCCTTTGGAGGGTGAGATGGGCAGCATATAAATTTAATAAATAAGCAAAAGGAAAATTGGTTAAGAATGAAGAATGGAGGGAACTAGTTATGTCTAGAAGAAGAAGAAACCAGAGGTGATATGATAGCAGTCTTCCAATATTTGAGGGGCTGCCACAAAGAACAGGGGGTCAACCTATTCACCAAAGCAGACTGAAACAGACTGAAGCTTAGCAAAGAGAGATCCAACTTAGAACTAAGGAGAAATTTCCTGACTGTGGGAACAATTAACCAGTGGAACGACTTGCCTCCAGAAGTTGTGGGTGCTCCACCACTGGAGGTTTTCAAGAAGAGATGGGACAGCCATTTGTGTGGAATGCCATAGAGTCTCCTGCTTGAGGAGTTGGGGGTTGGACTAGAAGACCTCCAAGGTCCCTTCCAACCATATTAGTCTGAAATATGAAGAAGTTTAAGTTCATCTGTTAACTTTCAAATACAGACATTTAGCCCATATTAAGTCAGCTATGCCTGTAGTCATAAACAAACAAGGATGTACAGACCTGGTTATGAGACCGAGACTGGTTGTGGGTTCAATGGACCTTGAGATCTGGAGGTTTTTATCATCCTTTGTTCTGGATCAGGGGTGAAATCCAGCAGGTTCTGACAGGTTCTGGAGAACTGGTAGCGGAAATTTTAAATAGTTCGAAGAACTGGCAAATACCACCTCTGTCTGGCCCCAGAGTGCGGTGGGAATGGAGATTTTGCAATAGCCTTCCCCCAGGAGTGGGGAGGGAATGGGGATTTTGCTGCATCCTACCCCTGGAGTGGGATGGGAATGGAGATTTTGCAGTATCCTTCCCCTGCTATGCTCACCAAGCCACATCACACCCACCAAGCCATGCCCACAGAACTGGTAGTAAAAAAAAAATTGGATTTCTCCACTGGTTCTGGATGATACCAGAAGTACCTCCAGACAGTAAAGGGGGAATACTTGAAGATCAGGGTTGAAGTGAGGGGTCTTTGGTGTTCTCTGAGCTTGCTTTTTTCCTTACCAGTGGTGGGTTCCTCCCGGTTCGGTCCGGTTCAGCCAAGCCAGTAGCGGTGACGATATGACGTCACCGAACCGGTTCTCCCCCCCACGCCCTCACCCACGTTATTCTTACCTTTTATTTGGTCCCACCCCCAATCTATTGTTGCTTCCTGAGTCCCAGCTGATGACTAGAGGGAAAAAAACTATTTAAACTCTTGCCCCGGGGCTTCAAAGGGCCGCCCTACAGCTGATCAGTGTTAAAAGCAAACAAATGAGTCGGGTTGTAAGTGCGAGGACTGGTCATAAGTGCGAGGACCTTCCAGAAATGACTCTGACCAGCTAGCCACACCCACCTAGTCACATGACCACCCAAGCCACACCCACAAAATAAGCCACACCCACAGAACCGGTAGTAAAAAAATTTAGAACCCACCCCTGTTCCTTACGGACGTTTTATTACCCAAACTAGGTAAGATCATCAGTGCTCTAAAACCATATCTATGATCGCTAACACCAGTGATGTTCCTTAGCTGGGTAATGAAATATCTGCAAGAAAATCACCACGATCAGAAAGCAACAGGGACTCCACAGCCCAACCTGGAGCTATAAATATTCTTTTCTAACCAAACAGGTTTGTATCTGTTACTACGTTATGTATTTGTCAGCTGAGCTTCCATCCTAAGACTTACGGTAGCCTGCCTGAGAACTTTTTCACATCTCTGTAGCAACAGAGATAAGACTGTCTTGTGATATCTGAGCTACTGCGCATGTCCAAGTTTAAGGAAAAAACTTCCTGTTGTCAGCACTTCAAGCTGCATTTACTCTAGCGCTGACATAAGAAGGAGAAGCGGAGGCATCTGAAAAGGGACGTTTGACTTTTCACCTACTTATTTTCCCTGGAGATAATATCCCCTAGGAGATGGGATGGGAGGGGGGAAATTCCTTTGAGCTGGAGCAGTAGATTAGGGGTAGAGTGACTTGGAAGATGGCTAATGAGTGCAGGGGAGTGGGGAACGGAAAGGGGGGGTTTTGGGTCTGGAAGTCAGTATTGGCTGCGATGAGTCGGAGCTAGAATGTTGTGCTTAATAAATGGGAGTTTTTCTTCAAAGACTTTGTTTGAAATGCAATTTATTTGAGACGACCTCGAAACCTGACACCTGTCTTTTTCCTTTGTCCAGTAAAATGTAGTTAGTAAGTTTGTTTTGTTTCTTTATAATAAAATGTTTCTTAGAATATATTTCGGGTTTACTTTCTTTGAAGTATACGGCATGGAAAACAAGATTCATCCATCTCTAATTAAGTGCAATTACCCCAGGGAAGTATCGAGGCTGATTTACGCTTCGACAGTATCTGCATAGAGAGCAAACCCCACTCTCTTCTAGCACTGATGATGTTCCCTAGCTGGGTCATAAAACTCATCTGCAAGAAAATAAGAAAGCTCAGAGAGCACACCAAGGACCTCGACCCCAAATTCTCCTAGTCTCATGACTCGGAGCAGAACAGAATAATAGAGTTGGAATGGACCTTGTAGGTCATCTAGTCCTGTTAAGGAATAACCTGTTCTGTCCCCGTACCACACCCCCACCCCCACAGACGGCCCGGAGTTAATAAGCCACATGACAAAACTCTTTGAAGATAAAGCTGGCAGCAACCCAGTGGCTAGTTGCCAATTCAGTCTTTATACTCACACAAAACAAAGATTAGACCGCAGGCATTCCGATAAAACAGGCAGAGTGTCAATAATACAAGGATTAATCCAAATGCAGTCCGATAAAGCAGGCAAAGTCCTGTAACGCAGAGATCATGGATTATTTCCAGTTTTTGCTCGTCACAAACTGAACCGGCCCCCACACCCACATTTATACCCTGTGGGGTGTGGTCCAGTGACTCAGCTAATCTCTGGCACGCCTTCCCCTCTGCTGCGCATGCTTCTCCCTGCGCCTTTGCCGAGGGTCCAGCCAGCACTTATCTCCTTCGTCGCTGTCCACCTGTGGCTGCGGGGACGTGCTTGGCTCTGAGCCTATCTTTTGGCCTTCGGTGTCCTCCGGAGGCATTGCCAGAGAGGAGGGTCCTGGAGAGGGAGGCCTTGCCAACTCCTGTCCCTCACTCTCAGAGTCTGCATCTCTCGATAGCCCAGGCTCAGGCCACGGAGCCACAACACTACCCTTGAGTAGCAAGGGTGTGCACATGAAAGCGGTTGAGGGTAGTTATGAATAAGCACAGTCACCACACAGATACACTGAGTCGTGTTTACAGTTTACATTCAGGAAAAACAAAGCACAGTGCAATAAACAAAGTCTTCATACCAGTCGTAGTAATCATACACAGTAAATAGTTCTTCTGGAGTTGCAAACAGTAATACAGTAAGTCAGATAGAGAGATCAGAGTGCAAGAACAACAAAGAGAACAAGCCATGTTTCTAGCTCCCTCTTAAGGAGATTGGCAACAAAGCTAACCAATCAGGACACAGTATGATGCAATACAGCAGTCTTAAAGCTATACAATACAACACAACACAACACAACACAACACAACACAACACAATGCAAACATAATTGATAGTTTATATATTGCCAACCCAACAAGTTAGGTCATAGTCTTATTCCTAACAAGTCCAACCCCCCACCCAAGCAGGAGACCCTACACCATTTCTGACAGATGGCAGTCCAATCTCTTCTTGAAAGCTTCCAGTGATGAAGCTCCCGCAACTTTAAACAGATTAACAGAGTTGGAAGGGACTTTATAGGTCATCTAGTCCAATCCCCTGCCTAAACAAGAGACCCTATACCATTTCTGACAGATGGCAGTCAAATCTTTTCTTGAAAGTCTCAAGTGATGAAGCTCCCACAACTTCCGAAGGCAACTTCTGTTCCACTGGTTGATTGTTCTCACTCTCAGAAAATTTCTCTTTATTTCTAGGTGGAATCTGTCCTTGTTCAGTTTCCATCCATTATTCCTGGCCTTAGGAAAATAGGTTGACCTCCCTCCTCTCTGTGGCAGCCCCTCAAATATTGAAACACTGCTATCATGTCTCCCCTGGTCCTGTTCTTCACTAGACTAGCCATGCCCAGTTCCTGCAACCGTTCATTGTATGTTTTAGTCTCCAGTCCCCTAATCATCTTGGTTGCTCTTCTCTGCACTTTTTCTAGAGTCTCAACATCTTTTTTATAGCGTGTTGACCAAAACTGGATGCAGTACTCTAGGTGTGGTCTTACTAAGGGTTTATAGAGTGGTATTAGTACCTCCCTTGATCTTGATTGTATCCCTCTGTTAATGCAATTTAGGATTGCATTGGCTTTTTTTGGCTGCACACTGCTGGCTCATAGTTAGATGGTTGTCCACTAAGACTCCAAGATCCCTCTCACAGTTACTGCTATTAAGTCTGGTTTCACCCAGACTATATGTGTACTTTTGATATTTCTTGCCTAAGTGTAAGACTTTACACTTAGGATGTGATGTGCCGGTGCCTGGAGGCTGTGAGGGTCTAGATGGGAGTCAACAGGCTCAGACTTAACCCAGACAAGACCGAGTGGCTGTGGATATTGCCTCCTAAAGACTATTTTGATTGTCCATCCTTGGTTCTGGGGGGGGGGAGAAATTATCCCCCTCAGAACGGGCTCGCAATTTGGGTGTCCTCCTAGAGTCACAGCTAAAATTAGAGCAACATCTGACAGCTGTGGCTAGGGGGACCTTTGCACAGGTTCATCTGGTGCACCAATTGTGACCCTACTTGGATCAGGAGACTCTCCTCACAGTCACTCATACCCTTGTCACCTCACGGTTAGATTATTGCAACGCGCTCTACTTGGGGCTACCCTTGAAAAGTGTTTGGAGATTACAGTTGGTCCAGAACGCAGCCGCGCGAGCTGTCGTGTGTGCACCTAGATATACCCACATTACACCAATTCTCCACGAGCTGCACTGGCTCCTTATCGGTCTCCAGGCGCAATTCAAGGTGTTGGTTACTACCTTTAAAGCCCTACATGGCTCAGGGCCAGGTTATCTTCGAGACCGCCTTCTGCCGCATAGCTCCCAGCGACCGGTAAGATCCCACAGAGTTGGTCTCCTCCGGGTCCCGTCAGCTAAACAATGCCGGCTGGTGGGCCCACGGGGGAGGGCCTTCTCTGTGGCTGCCCCGGCTCTCTGGAACCAATTACCTCCTGAAGTCTGGACCATCCCCACCCTATTGGCCTTCTGAAAAGCTGTGAAGACCTGGCTTTTCCGGCAGGCCTGGGGCCGTTGATCTCGCTCTTGTGATCTGACGAGATCCGGCCATGAATGACGTGAATGAGTTTTAAATGTTTTTAATGTTATTAATTTTTAAATGTTTTTTTATAATGATTTTTTAAAATGTATTGTGAGCCGCCCTGAGTCTTCGGAGAGGGGTGGCATATAAATTGAATTAATTAAATTAAATTAAATTAACTTTTCTCTACATTGAATTTCATTTTGTTAGACAGGGCCCTGTGTTCAAGTCTGTCAAGATCCATCTGGATCTTGAGCCTATCATCTATGTTGTTGGCTATTCCTGCTAGCTTAGTATCATCTGCAAATTTGATAAGTTCCCCTTCTATTCCCTCATCTAAATCATTGATGAAGACTGATCAAAGAGCAGGTACCAGTCACAGCTGAGAGAGATTTTGCACAACACAAAGTATTGTGTACTACTGGTGCCGTCCTCATTCCCAAACATTAGGGGTGAACTTCAGCATGTTCTGACAGGTTCTGGAGAACTGGCAGCAGACAATTTGAGTAGTTTGGAGAACTGGCAAATACCACCTCCGGCTGGCCCCAGAGTGAGGTGGGAATGGAGATTTTGCAGTATCCTTCCCAAGGAGTGGGGAGGGAATGGAGATTTTGCCGTATCCTTGCTCTGGAGTGGGGAGGGAATGGAGATTTTGCAGTATCCTTCCCCTGGAGTAGGGTGGGAATGGAAATTTTGCAGTATCACCCTCCTGGAGTGGAGTTGGAATGGAGATTTTGCAGTCTCCTTCCCCTGGAGTGGGATGGGAATAGAGATTTTGCAGTCTCCTTCCCCTGGAGTGGGGTGGGAATGGAGATTTTGCAGTATCCTTCCCCTGGAGTGGAGTGGGAATGGAGATTTTGCAGTATCCTTTCCCTGGAGTAGGGTGGGAATGGAGATTTTGCAGTATCACCCTCCTGGAGTGGAGTTGGAATGGAAATTTTGCAGTCTCCTTCCCCTGGAGTGGGGTGGGAATGGAGATTTTGCAGTATCCTTCCCTTGCCACGCCCACAAGCCACGCCCACCAAGCCACACCACGCCCACCAAGCCATGCCCACAGGACTGGTAATCAAAAAAAATTGGATTTCAACACTGCCAAACATGCCTTACAATGACACATATTTGGCATCTCTGCAAAAAAAATAATAAAAAAAAATCCATAAACTGACTGGCCTTTTCCTGGTTTGTGAAGGCTATGACACCACACAAACCTTGATGTTAAAATTATGGAGCCTACACGGATTTGCTTTTAAGCTCGGCCACTCAGGGGCCTTTGCCATCCGGAGGGCCTCAGGAATTACAACTCGGCGGTACGCAAAACCAAACCTTTCTCTCGGATTGACTCAGGAAGCCAAACCTCAGAGCCAAGAAACCTCATCTTTCTTCTTATTTTTTTCCTTGCCAAGAGAGAGGGTTGAGGGCACCAGGCTGCCTCGTAGCATCTCAACTGCCTAATAAACAGATGGGCTCCGGTATGGCGAACACTAACCAATTATTCACTGCAACCTCCATGGGGGCAAGGGATGGGGAGGAGGAGGAGGAGGAGTGGGGCTGGAGAGAGTTGAAGGCTGGAATAGAGAGAAGAAAAAGAGGAAGAAAAACTCGCTGCGCGCACCAAGGCAAAAAAAAAAAAAATGCACCATCAATCCATCAGGAATGAATTTTTTTTGCGTTCTCTAATATTAACGTTTAAGGCAATGCTCTTCTGGCGTATGGATTCTCCATGGGCCGGAAGAACTGAAAAAGAAACAGTTTTCAAAATGTGGTTTTCAGGTTCTTTGATATTGTCGTTCATCTTATGGCAAAAAAATTCTTCTGTGTGTGTGTTTGTGTGTGTGTGTGTGTGCCTTCTATACGTTGGTCTAATAGGTGTGTGAGTGAGAGGAAAGAAAACAGAACGGTGGAGAATTAATAACAGAATAAAAGAATAAGAGAATCGGAAGGGACCTTGGAGGTCTTCTAGTCCAACCCCCTGCTCAAGGCAGGAGATGCTATTCCGTTTCAGACCAACGGTTGTCGAATCTCTTCTTGAAAACCTCCAGGGATGGAGTAAGTATCACAGCTGAATTTTTGGAGATTGCATTTATGGAAGGACAGTCTTCTTTTACTCCATTCTTCTAGTCTGCTGTGGGGTGTGGAGTAACCTCCCTGGTGTACAAGCTGTGGTTTTTAGAAATATCTATAGTCATAATCATAAGTTTATTTGTCAAGCGTATATAAGATAACAGGTAAAAGTATAAACATAATTTGAATACATGAAAAGAGTCAGTGAAAAGGAATATTAGGACAGGGACGGTAGGTACGCTGGTGCTCTTATGCACGTCCCTTACAGACCTCTTAGGAATGGGGTGAAGTCAACAATAGACAGTTTAAGGTTAAAGTTTTGGGGGTTTGGGGGTCAGGTAGTGCTTTCCAGGCATTGACCACTCTGTTACTGAAGTCGTATTTTCTGCAATCGAGTTTGGAGCGGTTTACCTTGAGTTTGTATCTATTATTTGCTCGAGTATTGTTGTGGTTGAAGCTGAAGTAGTCATTGACAGGAAGGACATTGTGGCAGATAATTTTATGTACTACACTTAGGTCAGACTGAAGTTGACGTAGTTCTAAATTGTCTAAGCCCAAAATTTGGAGTCTGGTGGCATAAGGTATTTTATTGCAATTAGAGGAATGGAGGACTCTTCTCGTAAAATATCTCTGGACTCTCTCGATTGTATTTATGTCCGATATGCAGTGCGGGTTCCAGACAGATGAGCTGTATTCAAAAATTGGTCTAGCAAATGTTTTATATGCTCTAGTTAGTAGTACAACATTACCAGAGAAGAAGCTACGCAAGATTAGGCTAACAACTCTTAATGCCTTTTTGGCAATGTTGTTACAGTGGGCTCCGGCACTTAGATCTTTAGAAATGAGTACTCCAAGGTCCTTGACAGAGTGAGGGTCATCTACAAGGTCATGTCCATCTAATTTGTATTTTATGTTTTGATTTTTTTTGCCGATGTGCAAGACAGAGTATTTGTTGGTTGAGATTTGAAGTTGCCACTTGTTAGACCAATCTGACACATAGTCAAGGTCTTTTTGAAGGGTAGTTGCATTGTCGGTGGTGTTGAATAGTTTATCAACATCAGCAAAGAGAACATACTATATGTTTATTTATTTATTTATTTTTATTAAATTTGTATACTGCCCTTCTCCTGCTGGACTCAGGACGGTGCACAGCCAAAAATAAAAAACATTCCAATACAAAATTTAATTTTTTTAAAAAAGAATTACACAACTTTGGCCCAAAATTTAAAACATCCCAACTAAAACCCATATACAATTAAAAATCTAACATCTCAAAAGGCGGGTGGGTGGGTTACGCCAGCCCTGCTTGGTGTAAAAGAAATTTTTTTAGGGCACGGCGAAAAGCCCAGAGATCTGGTATCATGCGTATCCGGGGGGCAAATCATTCCAGAGGGCAGGAGCTGCCACAGAGAAGGCCCTCCCCCTGGGGGTCGCCAGCCGACACTGCCTGGCTGACGGCACCCTGAGGAGTCCCTCTCTGTGGGAGCGAACCAGTCGGTGGGAGGCTATCGGCGGCAGAAGGTGGTCCCGCAAATACCCAGGTCCTATGCCATTGAGCGCTTTAAAGGTGGTAACCAACACCTTGAAGTGCACCCGGAAGACCACCGGAAGCCAATGCAGCTCGTGCAGGAGAGGTGTCACATGGGAGCGCCCCCTCGCTCCCATAATCCCCTGCGCGGCCGCATTCTGTACCAGTTGGAGCCTCCGGGTGCTCCTCAAGGGGAGTCCCATTTAGAGAGCATTGCAGTAGTCCAGGTGGGAAGTGACGGGTGCCTGAGTGACTGTGCGTAAGGAGTCCCGATCCAGAAAGGGACGCAACTGGTGAATCAGGCGAACCTGATGAAAAGCCCCCCTGGCCATGGCTGTCATATGCTCTTCTAAAGACAGCCTTGCATCCAAGAGGATGCCCAAGTTGTGAGCCCTCTCCAAGGGGGCCAACAACTCGCCCCCAATAGCCAGCGATGGCACCAGCTTGCTATATCGGGACGCCAGAAGCCACAGCCACTCGGTTTTGGAAGGATTGAGTTGAAGCCTGTTACTCCCCATCCAGATCCACACGGCCTCCAGGCACTGGGACATTACTTCAAGGCCATCATTGGGATGGCCTGGGGTGGAGATGTACAGCTGAGTATCGTCAGCGTACTGATGGAACTCCACCCCAAAACCACAGATGATCTCACCCAGTGGCTTCACATAAAGGTTGAACAGAAGGGGCGAGAGGACCGACCCCTGCAGCACCCCACAAACAAGGCGCCTTGGGGTCGACCTCTGTCCCCCTGACAACACTGACTGCGTCTGGTCAGAGAGATAGGAGGAGAACCACCGCAGAACGGTGCCCCTCACTCCCAACCCCTCCAACCAGCGCAGCATGATATCATGGTCGATGGTATCAAAAGCCTCTGAGAGATCTAACAGGACCAGGATAGAGGAACAACCCCTATCCCGAGCCCTCCAGAAATCATCCACCAACGCGACTAATGCTGTTTCCGTGCTGTGCCCAGGCCTGAAGCCAGACTGGAGTGGATCCAGATAGACAGCTTCATCCAGGTACCCAGCAAGCTGTTGCACCACTACACTCTTAACAATCTTCGCCACGAAGGGAAGGTTGGAGACCGGATGGTAGTTAGCCAAAACAGCCGGATCCAGAGCGGGCTTCTTGAGGAGGGGCGTCACCACTGCCTCTTTCAAGGCAGATGGCAAGACATGTCCTATGTACTATATAGATATATACCTGTATACTCAGTGATGGGATTCAAATAATTACTGGTTCTCTACCCTAATGACCGGCTGGGTGGGCATGGCCATGGTGGGCGTGGTCAAGGGGTGTGACAGGCAGCACTTGGCCTCCTGCACCCCCCTGGGAGCAAAAACAGGCCACAGGGGGATGATGCGCCATCCCCCTGCACCCAGTTTTGGGCATAGTAGGCCTCCCTGAAGCCTCCTGGGAGTGAAAACAGTGTGCGGGGGGACTCCTGGAAGGGATGAGGAGGGACCAACCAGCAATTTAACTACAGATTCACCCAAACCGGCTTGAACTGGCTTAATCCCACTACTGTCTATACTGAGGATGGCCAACCTTGGCAACTTTAAGACTTGTGGACTTCAACTCACAGAATTTCCCAACCACAAAGTGCTAGTTTTGAGGGATTCTGGGCATTGAAGTCCACAAGTCTTAAAGTTGCCAAGGTTGGACTTCCCCTAATCTGTAGGATATTTGAATATTTGTTAACCAGGCAACGTTTCCGTTTTTTCTGTTGACTTCCTTTAATATATATATATATATATATATATATATATATATATATATATATATATATATATATATATATATATATATATTCTCATGCTGATCAGCAAAAGTTGTGCAGATCCTCAAACATCCATTTCCTGCATGCAGCTTTCTCAGCCCATCTGTTGTTTGCTGATTTTCCCCACACACATACACCCCAAAGATTGAAAGGAACATACATAATATATATATATATATTCCACTCTGAATAAGGAGCGTGGAGGTGTCTTTTATTTTTAGGTGTCTGAGAGGTGTTTTCTAGAGTTTGCTCCAGTTCCGGAAAAGACCATGGTCAATCCATGAAGTGCCAGAGAAAGGATGAAACTTGTAGAAGTGTTGTGTTGCTACAAGCATTTTTAAAGGTTAAAGAAGGAAGGGGTACTTTAGTTATCTTCATTTTTTTAAAAAAAATACAGTAAATGTTCCCCTTTCATAAAACATAAAAAGGAAATTTTTGTTGTCTAGATTGTCATCATTGATGCGTTGAAGAAGAACTCTGTGGAGATATTGTGGCCCGCCGGTGGCCAGCAGAGTTGGCAGCAGAGTTGGACAGTGAGGAGGTTGGGGAGGAACCTGGGCCAGTCCTGGGGGCTGGGGAAAGCTCAAATGAGGGCTCTGCATTGGAGGCAGAGTGGGAGCTAGACAGTAGTGAGGCAGAGGAACAGCTGGAGCCCATTCCCAGTGTGTTCTTGCGCAGAGCTGCCAGAAGACAAGAACAATTCAGAAAGCAAGGTTGCCTTGGGAGTAAAACCACACCTTGGAGATGATTGGCCCCTTCCATAAGAAACAAAAGAGGAATGAATGGGGAGTGGGCTTTTGCAGGAAACCATTCATTCATTCCGTGACTCTGAGAGACTCAGAGTGCCACGTTTTGCCTTTTGCCTCATTTGCCAAGTTACGTGGCAGCTTGCCAAGCGAGATAAGGTGTGTGGATAAGTATTCCTTTGAAAAACTGTTTGGACAGGCCTTGCTGACTGTGAATGAGAGTAATTCACAGTCGTGTAAATAAAAGAGGTTTTGCCAGAACCAAGACTCTGCTTCCTGCTTTTTAAGGGAGCCTAACTCAGAACAGGAGAATACAGAAACACATATGAACCGTGGTGGCACAGTGGTTAGAGGGCGGTAGTGCAGGCTAACTCACTGCTTACTCCAGGAGTTCGATCCTGACTGTCTCAAGGTTGACTCAGCCTTCTGAGGTTGGTAAAATGAGGACCCAGATTGTTGGGGGC
This sequence comes from Arizona elegans, assembly GCA_022577455.1. Lineage (NCBI taxonomy): Eukaryota > Metazoa > Chordata > Lepidosauria > Squamata > Colubridae > Arizona > Arizona elegans. The sequence continues at coordinate 32,876 of JAKOOJ010000101.1, forward strand.
AAGATGCTGATTCTGTAAATCTGCTTAGAGAGATCTGTCTGTCTGTCTGTCTGTCTGTCTGCCTGCCTGCCTGCCTGCCTGCCTGCCTGCCTGCCTATCTATCTATCTATCTATCTATCTATCTATCTATCTATCTATCTATCTATCTCCCTCTGTCTGTCTGTCTTTCATCATCTATTTATCTATCATCTCTCTATCTATCATCTCTCTATCTATCATCTCTCTATCTATCATCTCTCTATCTATCTCCTATCTATCCATCTCTCTTATCTATCCATCCATCCATCCATGTAGGAGATGACCAGGCTGAACCCGAGGGAAGGTTCAAACTCATAATCAGTCTTGAGTCCCTTCGCGCTCGTAAGAGATCTAACTCTGGCCCACCTTGAATTTTGCTGACTCTTATCTACCATCAATTGATTGGCCCCCAAGTCACCCAACCATCTTTCATGCCTAAGGCAGGACTAGAACTTGCACTCTTTTGCTTTGTAGCCTGGTGCCTTAACTACTAGTAACTAGACCAAACGGATTGCATCTATCTATCATCCAGTGGTGGGTTGCTACTGGTTCGCCCCGGTTCGGGAGAACCAGTAGCAGTGGCGGTGGGAGGCTCTGCTCACCCGCCCGGATGTCATCAAATACGCTCTGCGCATGTGCAGAAGTAGCGTGCATGCGAGTGAACCGGTAGCAAAGGTAAATGAAATTGCTATCATCTATTTACTTATCATATCTCTGTATTTTTCTCTCTCTCTCTTTCTGTCTCCCTCCCTTCCCCCCTCCCTCCCTTTCTATTATCTATCGTATCTATCTATCTATCTATCATCTATCTATCTATCTATCTATCTATCTATCTATCTATCTATCTATCTATCTATCTTCTATTTTCTATCTCTCTCTCTGCTGTCTGTCCCTCTATCTATCTATCTATCTATCTATCTATCTATCTATCTATCTATCTATCTATCTATCTTCTAATCTATCATCGCTCTCTCTCTCTCTCTCTCTCTCTCTCTCTCTCCTCTCTCCCTCTCCCTCTAAGTCTACCTCCCTCCCTCCCTCTCCTCCCCTCTCTCTCTCATAAAGAGACAGGTGAAGATTTCTGATCTCTGCAAGAATTGTTGACCTCTTTTAGTCCGTCTTCCTTTCTGATTTACCCCTGAACCACAAAAAAGTCAGCAACACAGAGAAATTCTGGGATACTCTTCTACAATGTCAGCAGCAACTGTTTGTGCGGCCAAAATAGATTCCATGCATTACATCAAGAGAAATATGGAATTTGGCGGAAACCCTTTAAGAAGCTCCCGTGAACTTTGGACCTCAGATTTAATGGGACATGAATGAATTTAGCTCAGGAGCCTCCAACCCAGGATGCTCGATAATAATAATAACAAGATGCAAAGAGGGGGGGAAATCTAGCACACGTAAAAAATAACAGCGAAGAAGAAAAAGATGTGCATTATTTGAAATTTTTGACATCATAAAGAAGATGCACACTTGAGCTGTTTATGTCCCAGATGGTTATTTTCTGATAATGCACCTGGTTAAAATAAAGTTTTCCCTCTGGATGCATCTATAATACCTCCATAAGAACAATTTGGAACATTTCTATTACAGCTGCAGTAGGCACAAACAACATTTATGGATGCATTAGGCAAGATCAGGTACAGTTATACGTGGGAAGGGGAGGGGGCCCAAAAGGTATTTCCAGAAATATTATTACTTAGTGCCAGATCTGGTTAAGTCGAGAAGGAGTTTATGAGCTTCAGTTGCAACTAAGCATTTCAGAAATGAAGAATACATTTGATTTCCTCAGGTGGCGTTCTTTGAAAAAGAAAGATTGCATCTGAAATTTCCTTCCTTCCTTCCTCTCTCTCTATCTCCTTCCATCCTTCCTAGCTTTCTTCCTCTCCCATTCTCCTTCCTTCCTTCTTTCGTTCCTTCTTTCCTTCCTTCCTTCCTTTCCTCCCTCCCTCCCTCTTTGACAAGATTCCTCGCTATCCTGTCAGAGCTGAAGAAGCTTCTTGGATGAGAAGCAAAATGTCTCAAAAGGGAAAAAAAACCTCAAGAAAGTCTGGTTGCCTCCTGAAAAACCACCTTTGAGGTTGCCTTCACGAGATTCCTATCTACTGCTTTAAAAGTGTAGTCTATCTAATCATCAGGGTCTCCAACAAAGAAGGGAGGGGATTCAAAATAATAGACAAACAGAACAACAGAGTCAGAAGGGACCTCTGAAGTCTTCTAGTCCATCCCTCTGCTCTACACCACTTCAGACAAATGGTTATTCAACATCTTCTTAAAAACTTCCAGTGTTGGAGCACCTACAACTTCTGAAGGCAACTTCTGTTCCACTGGTTAATTGTTCTGACTGTTAGGAAATTTGGCAAATGGCAGAACTAAGTATTTAAGATGTTATCTAGTTGGGTAATGAAACTTCTGCTAGAAAAGCACCAAGGTCAGAGAGCACAAAGAACCCCACAGCCTTCCCCATCTCTTCCTCCTCCTCTCCTCTTCCTTTCCCCCTCCTCCCCACTCCTCTCCTTCCCCTTCCTCCTCATCCTCCCCCTCCTCTGCCTCCCCATAAACCTTAGAATAGAATAGAGTAGAGTAGAGTAGAGTAGAGTAGAGTAGAGTAGAGTAGACTAGATTAGATTAGACTAGATTAGACTAGACTAGACTAGACTAGAATAACAGAGTCGGAAGGGACTTTGGAGGTCATCTAGTCAATCCCCCTGCTTAGGCAGGAAACCCTATACCATTTCAGACAAATGCTTGTCCAATCTCTTCTTGACAGCCTCCAGTGTTGGAGCATCCACAGTTTCTAGAGGCAAGCAGTTCCACTGATAAATTGTTCTAACTATTAAGAAATTTCCACATAGTTCTAGGTTGCTTCTCTCCTTGATGAGTTTCCATCCATTGCTTCTTGTCCTGCCCTCAGGTGCTTTGGAGAAGAGATTGACTCCCTCTTCTTTATGGCAGCCTTTTAGATATTGGAAGACTGCCATCATGTCTCCCCTAGTCCTTCTTTTCTTTAGAGTAGACATACCCAATTCCTGTAACTGTTCTTCCTATGTTTTAGCCTCCAGCTCCCTAATAATTCTTACTAATGTTACTGTTAATTAATAATATTAGTGTTACTAGATAGCAATGTGGTGATTCACTTAACAATGGTGGCAAGAAAATGGGGCAAAACTCACTTAACAAATATCTCACTTAACAATAGAAATTTTGGGCTCAATTGTGGTTGCAATGTATATATCATTTAATCCATTCTATATCCTGGGATATAGAATGGATTAAATTATATTCAGGGATCCTATTATTTTTCAAGACTAACTCTGCCCAGAGTCACCTTATAAAGGATATGGCATACAAATTTAACCAATCAATCAATAAACTGAGAAATTTCCAAAATGAATTCAGGACTTGGGCTATAATTTCCACAAATTTCGGACTTTAACTTCTGGGCCTCTTCAGACAGATATTAGTCCTCTGTGTTTTGATTCAAGCAGCACTTTAAAGAAACAGGATTCGGTGGCATTTTTTCTTTTTAAATATAGATTTTGTCAAGAATCAGATGCTCCGATAAACATTGACAAAAATACATATTCTACATGAAAGGATCTTGAGACAACAGTTACGTTCCAGATTGCTTTATTTGATGCTTTGTTGGAGGTGTTTTATTTATGGATATGTACTCATTAGTAATGGAAAATAGGAACATTGTGTGTGTGTGTATGCAAATATATATATATATGTTTATAATTCATATTTCGCTGATAAAAAAATAAAGGGAGACTAGTATAGATCTATTTCAAGCTACTTAGCTCTCATCAGCTAACCATACCCTTACTCGGATTCAAACTTGGGCTGCCTGCATGTTAGGCAGTTGTATTAACCTCTGAGCCACAAGTTCTCCTCCCTTCATCAGCTTGAGCCAGGGGAGAGATTAAGTGTTTTTCTATCAAGACACCTGGTCTACCCCAGCATGTGGGAGGGAGCATACTGCATCCCTTTCGCCTTTCCCAATACCAATATATATATATATATATATATATATATATATATATATATATATATATATATATATATATATATATATATATATATATGGATTCAAATAATTTAACAACTGGTTCTCTGCCCTAATGACTGGCTGGGTGGGCGTGGCCATGGTGGGTGTGGCCAGGGGTGTGTGACAGGCAGCACTCAGCAAAAATGGGCTGCTGGGGGAGGGTTTGTTGCCTCCCCACGGCCTGTTTTAGGGCCTAGTAGGCCTCCCTGCACTGTCATGGGAGCAAAAATGGGCCAAGAGGGGCCTGTGCGGCCCCCCACACCCCATTTGGGGCTAGGAGGCTTCCCTGAAGCCTCATGGGAACAAAAACGGGCCATAAGGGGACACCCCACCCCCACCCACCCCTGCCTCCCATTTTGGGCCTAGAAGGCCTCCCTGCATTTATCTGGGAGCCAAAATGGTGTGTGTGGGGATTCCTGGAAGGAGCAGGGAGGGGAGGGGCCAGCCAGAAATTTAACTACCAGTTCGCCCGAACTGGCCTGAACCAGCTGAATCCCACCACTGAGTGTGTAAGAGAGAGAGACAGAGACAGAGAGAATTAGTAGATGATATTTTATGCATCTAGTTTCAGTTCCATACAGGTTGAAGATAGATAAGGGTGAGTTGCAGTTCTATCTTAAGCATGAAAGTCAGCTTGGTGACTTTGGGCCAATCACCAGGAGAAGGTGAGTTCTAGTCCCCTCTTAACTATGAAAGCCAGCTGGATGACCTTGTGCAAATCACCAGGAGAGGGTGAGTTCTAGTTCTACCTTAGGCATGAAAGCCAACTAGGTAACTTTGGGCCAATCACCAGGAGACAGTGAGTTCTAGTCCTGCCTCAGTCATGATAGCCAGCTGTGTGACTTTGGGAGTTCTAGTCCTGCCTTAGGCATGAAAGCCGGTTGGGTAACTTTGGGCCAATCACCAGGAGATGGTGAGTTCTAGTCCCCCTTTAGCTATGAAAGCCAGCTAGGTGACTTTGGGCCAATCACCAGGAGACTCTGTTCTAATTCTATGTTAGGCGTGAAAGTCAGCTGGGTGACTTTGGGCCAATCACTAGGAGGTAGTGAGTTCTAGTCCTGCCTTAATCATGAAAACTGGCTGGAGATTTTGGGGTCCCTCTCTGCCCAACCCACCTCACACAGTTACGGTTGGGGGAGGGATAATAGGAGAAGGAAATTGTATTAAGTATGTTTGTGCCCTTGTGTGACTTCTAAAGTAAAGAAAGTAGGATAAAAATCTAATAATAAAATAAAATAAAATAAAAAATTAAATTAAATTAAAAAATACAATAAAGTCCAATGAAATACAATAAATCAAAATAAAATAAAATGTAAAATAATACAATAAATTAACAGGAAATGAAACAATAAAACAAAACAAAATAATAAATAAAACAAAATAAACAAAACGAATACAATACAGTGCAGTACAAGGCAATAATAAATTAAATTTTATACGCTTGCAAATGTCTAGGGGGAACTTTTATTTTTCGAAAAGGAATGGAAACTGCGTGAGCTCTGTCTGTCTGTCACCATAATGGCACCAATGGAAAGTTTGTTCTTCCAGGCACCATTGCAAAAAAATAAAATAAAATAAAATAAAAAATTGAAGGAAAAGAATGAGCAGAAATCTGAAAAAAAATTGCACTTAGGATTCATGTATCATTGCACCTTTGCTCTCATTTGCCTGTAGGGTTTCTCTCTCTCTCTCTCTCTGTCTCTTTTTTCCAGTGGCTTAAAATTGTAAGCATGCTTCAGAAGCCCGTAGGAAAAGAGAGCAGTGGAGTTTGCGAGCATATTTCATGGAGAATCTGTCTCTGGCATGTCATCCATCTAAACTAGAAATCTAATGCGGTCTGTCATATGTAATCCGGCTGGCAGAGCCCCAGCAAAAGGCTCTGCATAGAGAGCAATCTAGGGCTAGTCACGAATTTACCTGGTTCTTGTTTATCCCAGGTGCTTAAAGGGGCAGAAAGCTGGGTGTTGTAATTGGGGCATCGCCATCGGTTGCAATCAGGGGTGGGTTCCTGGGGGTTCGGCAGCATTCGGGTAATCCTTTAGTCAAGGATCGCAAGGGTTCAGTGAACCCCCAAATGCCACCCCTGGCTGGCCATATCCACCCCTCCCCTCCCTGCCCCACCCTTCCCATCCTACCCTGCCCCTCCCATGATTTATTTATTTATTTATTTATTTTATTGGATTTCTATCCCGCCCTTCTCCCGAAGGACTCAGGGCGGTGAACAGCCACAGAATAAAACACATAAATACAAAAATTTAAAATAGAATAAAAACGAATTAAATAATTTGGCTGAGACACAATTAAAATACTCAATAATTTAAAAACAAATTAAAATTTACATTTAAAAGGGGAGAAGATTTCGGCCAGGCCAGCTTGATAAAATAAGAAAGTCTTAAGAGCGCAACGGAAGGTGCGCAGATCCGGGATCCTCCGTATCTCCGGGGGGAGCTCGTTCCAGATCGTAGGTGCCCCCACAGAGAAGGCTCTCCCCCTAGGGGCTGCCAGTTGACATTGTTTGGCCGATAGCACCCAGAGGAGCCCCTCTCTATGAGAGCGTACTGGCCGGTGGGAGGCTATTGGTGGTAGCAGGCGGTCCCGTAAATAACCAGGTCCTAAGCCATGGAGCGCTCTAAAGGTGATAACCAAAACCTTGAAGCGCACCCGGAAGACCACCAGGAGCCAGTGCAGCACATGCAGGAGAGGTGTTACATGGGAACGCCACGTCACTCCCATAACCACCCGCGCGGCCGCACTCTGCACCAGTTGGAGCCTCCGAGTGCACTTCAAGGGGAGCCCCATGTAGAGAGTGTTACAATATTCCAGACAAGAGGTGACGAGGGCATGAGTGACTGTGCGTAGGGAGTCCCGATCTAGAAAGGGATGCAACTGGCGGATCAGGCGAACCTGATGAACCTCCAGGTCACAGCCATCAAGTGCTCTTCTAAAGACAGCCGTGAATCCAGGAGGATCTCCACATGGCCCATTCATCATTCCAGGTAAGTGCAGGGGCAGCACAGAGGGTCTGGGAGGGCAAAAAACGGGCTTACTGGAGATTCCAGAAGTCCAGAAATGGGCCTGTTTCCGGCCTCCGGTGGGCCTCCAGGAGCCCGGGAATAGCAATTTTTGCCTTCCTGGAGGCTCAAGAAAAGCCTCCAGAGACTGGGGAGGGTGAAAAATACCCCCTCCCACCATGGTGCAGGCGGCTAACTAGGCCACGCCCACCGTGGCCACGCCCACCCAGCAATGGGGCAGTGAACCCATTGCGAACCCATTGCTAAAGGATCTGAAGCCCACTCTATCTATCTATCTATCTATCTATCTATCTATCTATCTATCTTCTATCTATGTTCACAGAGAGGGCTCGCAATCTTGGTGTCCTCCTGGACTCACGGCTGTCTTTAGAAGAGCATATGACGGCCGTAGCCAGGGGGGCTTTTTATCAGGTTCGCCTGATCCGCCAGTTGCGTCCCTTTCTGGACCGGGACACCTTGTGCATGGTCACTCACGCCCTCGTCATCTCCCGTCTGGACTATTGTAATGCTCTCTACATGGGGCTCCCCTTGAAGAGCACTCGGAGGCTCCAACTGGTCCAGAATACGGCCGCGTGGGTGGTTATGGGCGCACCTCGTTACGCCCATGTAACACCTCTCCTGCGCGAGCTGCACTGGCTCCCAGTGGTCTTCCAAGTGCAATTCAAGGTGTTGGTCACCACCTTTAAAGCGCTCCATGGCATAGGACCAGGATATTTACGGGACCGCCTTCTGCCACCAACAGCCTTCTACCCACCAGTTCGCTCCCACAGAGAGGGACTCCTCAGGGTGCCATCAGCCAAGTTATGTGGGCTGGCGACACCCAGGAGGAAAGCCTTCTCTGTGGGAGCTCCTGCCCTCTGGAATGAATTGCCCCCAGATATTCGTAACATCTCTGACCTCCGGTCTTTTGCTGTGCCCTCAAGACCCTACTGTTCCGACAGGCGGGGCTGTCAAATTGATTGATTTTAAATTGGGTTTTAATTTTAGGTTTTAAAATTCGGCCAAAACTATTTAATGATTTTAATTAATTTTAACTAGATATTGTATATTTGTATTTTAATTCTGGCTGTACACCGCCCTGAGTCCTTTGGGAGATTGGGCGGTATATAATAATAATAATAATAATAATAATAATAATAATAATAATAACAACAACAACAACAACAACAACAACAACAACAACAATAATAATAATAATAATAATATTCCCTAGCTGGGTCACAAAACATCTGCAAGAAAACACCCAAACTCAGAGAACCCCCAGGTGCCCACCTGGCTCTCTTCTCCCCCCAGAACATGGCAAGATGGGACAGAGATTGTTTGACTCTTTCAAAACAACTCATGAAAGGAAGAAAAAACCTCCCTCTAGGGCAGGGGTGTCAAACTTAATTTCATTGAGGGCCGCATCAGGGTTGTGTTTGACCTCAGGGGGGTGGGGTGTGTGGTCAGGGTGGGTGTGGCCAACTCAATGTCACTCATGTCGGGGGGCACCTGTGGAGGCCCAAATGCTCTGCCAGTGAAAATGGGTTCCCGAGCTTCGTTTTCACCCGCGGCGGCCTCCTGCAACTCTCCGCCAGCAAAAGCAGAGCTCAGGAGGGCCACCCATGGCCAGAGATGGGTTTCACATATGTTTACCACTGGTTCGCCATGCGTGCACGTACTCACTTGCTTTGCACGCACACGCTCCTTCCACGCATGCACCCGGCCTCGAAGACATGGCTAAATAGGATAGCATAGCGCCGTCCTATTTAGGGGCCGCTACTGGTTCACCCAAATCAGTCTGAACCAGCTGAATACCACTATGCCTATGACCCTCGCAAGCTCCGTTTTCACCAGCAGAGGCACCACGAGCCGGTCCTTCTCCGTTTCCAGGGTGACCCTGTGGGCCAGATCTAAGCATCCCACGGGGCCGGATCTAACACCCCCAGGCCTTGAGTTTGACACCCCTGCTCTAGGGGGAACATTTTGCCACCGCAGCTCTTGCAATAAAAGACTTTCTGCTGTGAAGCACAACGGGCCACGGAACCCCGTGAAGTTCCTACAGGATTTCAGCTTCCTCTCTCCGTCTTTTCTCGGCGGGAATTAAGTTTTACCCTAAGAATAATTATAACCATCTCGTGCTAGGTAGCATTGAGTGTTACCCCACTGTTTCATTAGGGAGAACTTAGAACTTAGAACTACGCCGACCTCAGTTTGACCTAAGCGTAGTACATAAAATTATCTGCCACAATGTCTTTCCTGTCAATGACTACTTCAGCTTCAACCACAACAATACAAGAGCAAATAATAGATACAAACTCAAGGTAAACCGCTCCAAACTCGATGGCAAAAAATATGACTTCAGTAACAGAGTGGTCAATGCCTGGAATGCACTACCTGACTCTGTAGTTTCTTCCCCAAACCCCCAAAACTTTAACCTTAAACTGTCTACTGTTGACCTCACCCCATTCCTAAGAGATCTGTAAGGAGCGTCCGTAAAAGCACCAGCGTGCCTACCATCCTTGTCCTAATATTCCTTTTTTACTTACTCTTTTCATGCATTCCAATTATGTTTATACTTTTACCTGTTATCTTATATATGCTTGACAAATAAACTTATGATTATGGTTATGAAATGGCACAGCAGCCAAAGACAAATGCACATTCCACGCTTATCTCTCTCAAGGCTGTATCCCAGAGTTACCTACAGCAGCCGGAGGGGAGTGACCTCTACAAGCCGCGAGATTGCTCTGTTGGCAAATGTGATTGATAACACACCCTGAGGGGAGAGGGAAAACAGGGTCATAATTGGAGTGTAAATTACATAGGGTCAGAGCTGGCTTCACTTGGGGAACGTGCCAACATGAAGCTCCTAATAAATAACTGGATTTCTTTTGAAGCTTGGCTCGAGACTCATGATTTAATTAAGGCACCTGTTGGAACCCTGATACTGCCCTCTGTTTTGCCATCAGAAGCCCTTCTGGAAAAGCCTCTGCAGCCAATAACAGATTATTATATGATTATGATTATTATATGAGAAAGAGCTCAGCATCATTGAAGGGATGTTCGAATCTCCTTTTGTGTAGTCTATCATGGCTGTTCCATTCTTCTCTTCCTTCAGGTGGCAAATCCTGCAATAAGAAACCTGAGAGGAGGGGGGGACAGGGGGGCCGAGACGAAGCAGAAATCTGCATATTTTCCCGCCCTCTAATAAGAAATAATCCACGTTAGCAGCTGCTCCCGAAGCCCATCCTTATTGAAATATGACTGTAATATAGGAAAGATAGCTCCCCCAATATTAATCTCCTCGGTGTTTTGCGGAATGTTTGCAAGGAACAAAAGAAAGAAAACAGTCTCCCATGTATTTTGTTTTATTTTATTTTTATTAAAAACTGCATCATTAGCTTTAAAAGAGTTGGAGAGAGAGAAAAAAATGATGGCGGGTTGATTTTTTTTTTGTTTTGTTTTTTTGCTTTTCACTTCTCTTTTTCTCCTCCGCTCCTCTATCTTCTTCGGTTGCTTGGAAAAGAAGTTAGAAGGAAAATAAAAATAAAAATAAAGACATTCTTTCATAAACAGTTTTCCCCCTCCGGCTGGCATATTAGAAGAGTATATTAAATTCTCTCTCTCCCCCCCCACCCCCCTTCAAGAAAAGAAAAGCAGCAAATCCTAGAAATATTTGCATGCTAATGTCCCCACTGAGGCTCTGACGGATGAGACAGACAGAGTGGAAGAGGGTGAGCTATGGATTAAAGTAGCAGCCACAGGACCAAGTCCCATAACAAATGGGTCTTCCCTTCCTATTTTTCCCCTCCTTCCCTTCCTTGCCTTCCCTTTTTCTGTCCCATTTCCTTCCTTAATTTCCCTCTCCCCTTCCCCTTCCCCTTTCCTTCCTTCCTTCTTCCCTTCCCTTCCTATTTTTCCTTCCTTGCCTTCCCTTTCTCCTTCCCCATTCCTTCCTATTTCCTTCCCTTCCCTCCCTCCCTTCCCTCCCCATTTTTTCCTTCGTCGCCTTCCCTTTCCCCTTCCCTTTTCCTTCCTTCCTTCCTCCCCTTCCTATTTTTCCTTGTGTTCCCTTCCCCCTTTCCCATTCGTTTCTATTTCCTTCCCTCATTCCCTTCCCTTTCCTATCCTTGCTTATCCTACCCATTTTTTCCTTCCTTGCCTTCCCTTTCCCTTTCCCCTTTCCTTTTCCTTCCTTCCTTCCTTCTTCCCCTCCTTCCCTTCCCTTTCCATTTTTCCTATCCCTTTCCTTTTCCCTTCCCTCCCATTTTCTTCACCCCCCCCCCTTTTTTTTTAAAAAAAAATTGATTTATATGCCGCCCTTCTCCAGAGACTCAGGGCGGCTTACAAGGCGCTAAGCAATAGCCTTCATCCTTTTGTATATTTATACAAAGTCAGCTTATTGCCCCCCACAACTGGGTCCTCAATTTACCTACCTTAGAAAGGATGGAAGGCTGAGTCAACCTTGAGCCTGGCGAGATTCGAACCTGCAGTAATTGCAGGCAGCTGGTCTTAATAACAGGGTGCTTTAGACCACTGTACTACCAAGGCTCTTCTTCCTTCCTTCCTCCCTCCTTCCTTCCCTTCCAGTCCCTCTCTTTCCTTCCTCCCTTCCTCCCTTCCCTTGCCCCTTCCCTTTTCCTTCCTTCCTTCTTCCCTTCCCTTCCTATTTTTCCTTCCTTCCTTCTTCCCTTCCCTTCCTTCCCTTCCCTTTCCACTTTTCCTATCTCTTTCCTTTCCCCTTCCCTCCCATTTTCTTCCCTCCTTCCTTCCTCCCTCCCTCCTTTCTTCCCTTCCAGTCCCTCCCTTTCCTCCCTTCCTCCCTCCCTTTCCTTGCCCCTCTCCATCCCCCTCCCCCCTCTCCTGTTGTATTGACTACAAATCCCATCACCTCTGACTTAAGAAACAAAACAGGGCTTTTGAATTTCACAGAAATGCCAGTAAGCCGAGAAAAGCTGGCAGAGAGTGTTTATAATCATAAAAATACAGAAATAAGAACAATTAAATCTAACCCAACTGTTAGATAGTTTGCGTAATGCTGCCTGAAATTTCCCAGTAAGCATTTCCCCCCACCCCCACCCATAATGAAAAATAACTTAGGACGTGACATGAACAAGGTGTTCTAATTAAATAGATTTGTTTACATCTTGTGCCATGAAAAGCTAATTCAGGCTGATATACTATATATTCCATTGCTATCTCTCTCACACTCGGTGCAAAAAAAATACCACCCATTTTTAAGTAGTGTTTTATTTAAGAATGTTTTTAAAGGCGTCTTGATTAAGGAACCAGTGATTTAATGAAACGAGCTTCTCATTTTCCTAGGGAAGAATTCATATAATAGTGTGTGTATGTGTCTGTGTGTATCTATATGCAAAAAGGCAGGGAAAGGCCACAGAGTGAGCCATTTATCACAATATTCCCTCTCTTTTTATTACATTGGCTTTGCTACTCAAGTTGACTTGACAAGTTCTCACAGCCTGTGGTCAGCTCACGTTTTTCTCAAGTGGCGACTAGAAGCAACGTTCAAAAAGATCAACCAAGCAGAGCTGTATATGCTGTGAAGTTTTAACAGACGAACAAAGTTGGAAGAGACCTTGTAGGTCATTGTTGTGGCCCGTTCGCGGCCTGTGCAGATTGTAGCTGATTCAGACAGCGAGGAGGCTGGTGTGGTGCTGCACCAGCAGCCTGTGCAGCTGGCACTCGAGTCAGACAATGAGGAGGCTGGAGAAGATGTGGTGACAGAGGCGTGGATTCAACCAGGGCCTTCAGAACCGCCAGAAACTCCCATAAGTGAAGAGGAAGAAGAGGAGGAGCCTCTTCTCGATGCAAGGGCGCGCAGAGCTGTCAAAAGGCAGGAGCGGCTCCTCAGGAGGAGGTCTCCTCGAGAGTAAGGTTTGGGGTTAATTGGCCACTCCCTTAGCCTATTTAAGGAGGAACACTGACTGAAGCAATTTGCAGGGAACAACTTTGTTCACTCTCCTTCGCGTCTTGATCTTAGTTCTCCGCAACTTGCTTCTGGGCTTTCTGCCAACCATAGTAAGATTACGATTATTTATTCTTTGGATTCTTGTAGGCTGTTAAGAAAGTTAATTAACAGCCTTTGTTTGAAAATAAAAACTGATTTAATTTAGTAAACTAAGGCTTGTACAGACTTTGTGTGTGCTGCGTTCTTTGGGGTCCGTAGCTGGGGCAGAACAGACATCTAGTTCACTGTGCCTTGTCTTTTAGGAGAAAACCTAAGTATCTAGATGTCTCAGGAGATTCTCGGTCATCCCCATATAGATTGGGTGAAACCAGGCTTACTAGCAGTAACTGTGAGAGGGATCTTGGAGTCTTAGTGGACAGTTAAATATGAGCCAGCAGTGTGCAGTGCCAGCTAAAAAAGCCAATGCAATCCTAAATTGCATTAACAGATGGGTACAATCAAGATCAAGTGAAGTATTAATATCACTCTATAAAGCCTTAGTAAGATCATACCTAGAGTACTGCATCCAGTTTTGGTCACCACAGTATAAAAAAGATGTTGAGACTCTAGAAAGAGTGCAGAGAAGAGCAACTAAAATGATTAGAGGATGGGAGGCTAAAACATATGAAGAACAGTTGAGGGAACTGGGCCTGGCTAGTCTAGTGAAGAGAAGGACCAGGGGAGACAGGATAGCAATCTTCCAATATCTGAGGGGCTGCCACAGAAAGGAGGGGATCAAGCAATTTTCTAAAGTACCTGAAGACCAGACAAGGAACAATGGATGGAAACTGAAATAAGGAGAGATTCAACCTGGATATAAGGATAAATTTTCTGACGGTGAGAAAAATCAACCGATGGAACAGAAGTTGCCTTCGGAAGTTGCGAGAGCTTCATCATTTGAGACTTTCAAGAAGAGATTGGACTGCCATTTGTCAGAAATGGTATTGGGCAGGGGTTTGGAGTAGATGACCTACAAGGTCCCTTCCAATTCTGTTAATCTGTAATCCAGGTCATGGTTATTGCAAAGGTCCTGTTTCAAGAGGCAACTGGACTTTCTGGTTTTTCTTTGAAGACGTTTCGCTTTTCATCCAAGAGGCTTCTTCAGTTCTGAATGAATGGAAGGATTTGTACTCCTTGCAGACAGAGCAGGTCATTTGCATCCTTTTTAGAGAGTCGTTGAGGCCATTTGGAGGTTGATCTGTGTCCTTGGGGTCACTTGAACGATGCAAATGGTTCCTGTAGTCTGCAATTTTTTCCCCCGCTGGAAAATCGGTTCATACTCCCAGACCATTCAAAGGGTTTTCATCCCAAATTGCATGGCTAAAAGTCTGTAGAGATTCTCAATCATCCAGGTCATGGTTGTCCCAAAGGTGCTTTTTTCAAGAAGCAACCAGACTTTCTTCTTTTTTTTAAAGATGTTTCACTTCTCATCCAAGAAGCTTCTTCATTTCTGACTGGATGGTGGGGAATGGAAGGATTTATACACCTTGAAGACAGCTGGTCATTTGCATTCTTTTTAGAGAGTCGTTGAGGCCACTTGGAGGTTGATCTGTGTCCTCAGGGTCACCTGAGTTGTAAAAATGGGTATGGAGCCTTCTTGGAACTGCTGAAAGGATTGTGTTGTAGCAATTCCGAGAAGGCTCCACACCAGTGGTGAAATCCAAAATTTTTTACTACCGGTTCTCTGGGCATAGCTTGGTGGGCATGGTGTGGCTTGGTGGGCATGGCAGGGGAAGGATACTGCAAAATCTCCATTCCCACCCCACTCCAGGGGAAGGATATTGCAAAATCCCCATTCCCTCCCCACTCCAGGGGGAAGGATATTGCAAAATCCCCATTCCCACCCCACTCCAGAGGAAGAATACTACAAAATCCCCATTCCCTCCCCACTCCTGCAGGAGGGATATTGCAAAATCCCCATTCCCTCCCCACTCCTGCGAGAAGGATATTACAAAATCTCCACTCACACCCCACTCTGGGGCCAGCCCGATGTGGTATTTGCCAGTTCTCTGAACTACTCAAACTTCCCACTACTGGTTCTCCAAACTGCTCAAAATTTCTGCTACCGGTTCTCCAGAACCTGTCAGAACCTGCTGGATTTCACCCCTGCTCTATGCTCATTTGCATTATTTGTACAACAAATGATGTCATCACAAGTAAGAGTTAATTTTCCCAGGGTTTTCTTTAGCCAGCTATGGTGGTCTACACATGTGAAGACCCTGCATGAAAGCCTTTTTCTTCCCATGAAGCAAAGCATCATCGCCACTCCATTCTGCTGTTTGGAACCAGGTATCTCCATCCCTTTGTAGACCTGCTTCAAAGAGGTCCTTTCTACAGAGAGAGCCATCAAATCAAAATGCTCCCTTTGAAGAGTTGAAAAACACAGCCAGGTGTGCACAGTCTCGCTTTTGTTCTCAGGAAGCTACAGCTGTGCTGCCTGAGGAACATCTTGCCATGCAGATCTTCGCTCCATTCTGTTGTTTGGAACTCAGGGTCTCTAGCCCTTTGAGGACCTGAATAACAGGATAACAGAGTTGGAAGGGACCTTGGAGGTCTCCAATCAAACTTCCTTCACAAGCAGGAAACCCTACACCATTGTTCTGTCCCTGTCCCACACGCACACACACCAACAGACCTCCAAGAGTTAAAAACCAAACCAGCCGACAAAATCCTTTTCCTTGTGTTAACGGAACTTGGCAGCAACCTAGTGGCTGCCTGCCAAGAGTTTATTACTCACGAAGGGAAGAGATAACTTCTCTCCGCTTCTGGTACATCAAAGTAAAATGTTCAATAATTACAGAGTAACTTAACTCCAAATATAATCCAGCAAAGTCTATAGCAAAAGTCCGGCAATGCAGAATGGCGTGGAAGCTTTCAGCTTCATTCGTCACAAGGCTTGACTGGCCACCACGCTCCCTTTTATACCCTGTGGGGTGTGGTCCAGTGACTCAGCCTAATCTCGGGCACGCCCTTTCTTCTGTTGCGCGCGCTTATCTCTGCGACGCTGTTGAGGATCCAGCCAAGACTCATTACTCTCATCACTGTCTATCTGTGGCTGCATGGATGTGCTTGGCCCCGGCCCTATCTCTTGCCCTTCGGCGGACACCGAAGGCATTGCCAAAGAGGAGGGTCCTGGAGAGGGAGGCCTTGCCAACTCCTCTCCTTCACTCTCGGAGTCCTCTCCTGCCGATGACACAGGCTCAGGTAATGGAGCCACAACAAACATTTCAGACAACTAGTTGTCCAGTCTCTTAAAACCTCCAATGTTGGAGCACCCACAATTGCTGGAGGCAAGTCATTCCACTGATTGATTGTCCACACTGCCAGGAAATTTCTCCGTAGTTCCAGGTTGCTTCTCTCCTTGATTAATTTCCACCCATTACTTCTTGTCCTGCCTTCAAGTACTTTGGAAAATAGTTTGATCCCCTCTGATGAATTTCCACCCATTATTTCTTATCCTGCCACCCGGTGCTTTGGAGAATAAATTGGCTCCCTCTTCCCTATGAGAAGCCATCAAGTGCTAGAGGACAGCTATCATGTCACCGCTAGACAGGTAGCTTTCCAGTCTCTTCTTAAAAGCCTCCAGTGATGGAGCACCCACAACTTCTATTTTTTTCATGTTTTATTTACTTTAGAGCCTTAGTGGTGCAGCAGACTAAAGCACTGTTAAGTAACACCATCTGCCTGCAATTACTGCAAGTTCAAATCTCACCAGGCTCAAGGTTGTCCATACTTTGGAGGTAGGTAAAATGAGGACCCGGTTTGTGGGGGCAATAAGCTGACTTTGTATAAAAAAGAACACCGCTGGGGGGGGGGGCGCGAAAGCCCTACTAAGCAGGTATATACAAAAGTATGAAGGCTATTGCTTAATGCATTGTAAGCCGCCCTGAGTCTCCAGAGAAGGGCGGCATATAAATCGAACCAATAAATAAATAAATAAATAAATTTTTGAATAACATATAAAATTCCATTTCAATCAAACAGTGCTGTAGAAATATTTTTTGTTTAAAAAAAAATTATAAACTTTATTAAAACAGATATAAAACACATAAAACACATATGACAAAAGCATAAAAATACATTATACAATAAACAATTATAAGTAATCAATCATTTGAAGCATTTGTTTCGTAATGGTCTTTCAAGTAATACAGTTATACTTATTCCCTTACATCTTAACTTAATAGTTTCTTATTGCCTTTTTTCCCTCTCCTCTCTTCTGCTCGCTAAGACTTCTGCTTTAATAATCTGTATATTATATGTTTAGATTATACCTTTGCTTTCTGAGTTTCTCTCTGTAGGTTTATTCGCCCATAAGGAAGTATTTATAAGCACACTTGTACTTCTATTCTATCTGACTTCTAGTTATATTTCTTCCATGGTAGCCATATGCCATTGATACCATTTATTCCAGACTTTATAAAATTCAGTGTCTTCTTTTTCCTTTAACTCTTTTGTCAGCCTATCCATTTCAGCACATTGTGTAATTTTATCTATTATTTCTTCTTCCGTTGGGTTTTT
The DNA here is from genome assembly GCA_022577455.1 of Arizona elegans. NCBI lineage: Eukaryota > Metazoa > Chordata > Lepidosauria > Squamata > Colubridae > Arizona > Arizona elegans. The sequence goes on from JAKOOJ010000101.1 coordinate 50,451, forward strand.
TTCCAATTTCCAATTTTTGGCATATATTATCCTTGCTGCCGTTAAAATATGTATTAGCAAGTATTTTATTTCTTTGGGGTAGGTTTTTGTGAAAATTCCTAACTGAAAGGTTTCGGGTTTCTTATCTATTTGTAGTTTGGTGATTGGTTCTAGCCATTTCTTAATATTGGACCAAAATTTCTTTACCGCCGGGCATGTCCACCATAGATGGTAAAAGGTGCCTTGTGGATTCTTGCATTTCCAACACACCAAACTGTTTTTCAGGTTTATTTTGGCCAATCTTGTAGGTGACATATGCCACCTGTAAAACATCTTTAGCTGGTTCTCCTTGTATGCCACCACCAATGTTGTTTTTGTGTTCATTTGCCAGACTTCTTCCCATCTCTCCAATTCTATTGAGTATTTAAAGTTTTGCATCCATTTAATCATCGTATTTTTAACTATTTCCTCCTCCAACTTATATCTCAACAGAAATGTGTAAATTTTACTAATTAATTTCTCTCCAGAATCTAATATAATTTTATCTAGTTCCTGTTTTTCTTTACATATTTCATGTGTTTTTATGTATTCCTTATATTTTGATTACATCTGTGAGAAGGTCCACCAATCGATTTCTCTATTTAACTCTGTTTCCAGTTGTTGTTTGGATTTCAGTTTTCCTTGATGGTCAATTAGGTCTTTTGTTAGGATATGGTTTGAGCCTAACAAGTTGTCCAGGCAATATATGTGTTCTGTGAATATGAATATGTATTGTGTGACTTTAATGCTTTAATGCTGAGTCATGCTGTAATTAGGTAATGACTGGTTGTGAGAGTATTTAAGCAAGGCATTGTAACGTGTTCAGTTGCTGCTATGATATGCTGCCATTGTGTATGAAGCTGATGTGATATGCTACCATTGTGTGTGGAGTTGCTATGATAAGCTACCATTGTAAGGAGTTGCTATCTGCTATCATCGTTTGATGGATCTGCTACCATCGTGGTTTGTGAACCAGAGTGAGTTTGTTATTCTAACCAACTACTGTCTGTTTGGTAAGAAGATATCTGTAACTACTGGACTGATTTAACTGGCAAAGACTTGGAATTTGTTTAAAGACTATGAGACTGTTTTTTCTACTATAAAGTAAGCTTTTGATAAACCAGTTTGCATATCTCTTATTCATTGCTCTCAGCAACGTTTCCTTGTGCATTTACTCTGCTGGTTGGTAACACAACACCAATATCCTTAACATCTTTATATCTAATTATATTTTTGGGTTCTGTAAAGTTTGGGTGTTTTAGGGCTTCTGAAGTTGAAAACCAAATCGGGATTTTTGTATATTGTTGTTTTTTTAATTTTTAACCAAATTAGTAATAAAGCATTTCTAAGTGTATGTCTTTTAAAATAGGTATGTGACTTGTACTTTTCATCCCATAAAAAGGAATGCCAGCCCGTTTGTAAGTCATGGCCTTCAATAGATAATATTCTGCTGTTATTCAACTCCATCCAATCTTTAACCCATACTAGTCCTGCCGCTTGGTAATAAAGTTCCCAATCCGGGAGTGCTGTTCCTCCTCTTTCCTTGGAGTCCTGGAGTAATTTTAATTTTATTCGTGGACGTTTCCCCTGCCATATAAATTTAGAAATGATCTTGTTTAAGCTCACAAAAAAATTTTTTTTTCTAATTTAATTGGTGCAACCTGGAACAGGTACAACAGTTTTAGTAGTGTATTCATTTTGGTAGTGGAGATTCTTCCCATAAATGAGATTTGTAAGTTTTTCCAATTGTCCAGGTCTTTTTTATCTGTGTTATTAGTTTGTCATAATTATTTTTTTTTATAGAGGAGGTTCTTGGTGACAGCCAAATACCTAAATATTTAATTTTATTAGTCACTTGAATTTGTATACTATTCTCCAATTCTATCTCCTGAGTTTTCGTCAGATTTTTAACTAGTAATTTTGATTTATTTCTATTTATCTTTAAACCAGCCACCTCTCCATAATTTTCTATTTTCTTAAGGAGTTTTGGTACTACTTCTAGAGGTTCTAGCTGCTATAAGTACAATATTGTTGGCAAAAGCCTGGGTCTTGTATTCTTCTCGTCTCACTTTTAGTCCTTTAATTTCTTGGTCCTCCCTAATTTTTTTTAACAAGATCTCCAAAGATAGGATATTTATTTTATTTATTTATTTATTTATTTATTCGGCTTATATGCCGCCCTATCTCACAATGGACTCAGGGCGGCTCACAACAATAAAACACAAGCCACAATAAAAATAAAGACTAAAATCTAAAAAAAATAAAATTAACCCATTAAAACCCTTAAAACCCCGTCATCAGACCAGGTCAAGAGATTTGAAAAGCGAAGTTTTTAATTCCTGGCGGAAGGTGCGAAGGTCAGGCGCTAGTCGGAGCTCCAAGGGGAGTTGATTCCAGAGGGTGGGCGCCCCAACCGAGAAGGCTCTACCCCTGGGGGCCGCCGGCCTCCACTGTCTAGCCGACGGCACCCTGAGTAGGCCCTCTCTATGGGCGCGAACCGGGCGATGGGATGTTGTTGCTGGCTGTAGGTGGTCCACCAAATATCCTGGTCCTAAGCCATGTAGGGCTTTATAGGTCAACACCAGCACCTTGAATCTCACCCGGAGGGCAACGGGTAGCCAATGCAAACCGCGCAGAAGGGGTGTAACATGGGAGTATCGGGATTCACCCATCACAACCCACGCGGCTGCATTCTGCACCAGCTGAAGCCTCCGAGTGGTCTTCAAGGGCAGCCCCATGTAGAGAGCATTGCAGTAGTCAATCCGTGAGGTGACCAGCACATGTGTAACTGTGCGTAGGGCATCTTGGTCCAAGTAGGGATGCAACTGGCGCACCAGACGTATCTGGGTATATACAGTAAAGGGGAAAGTGGACAGCCTTGTCTGACCCCGTTTGTTATGTCAAATTGGTCTGTCATACCATCATTCAAAATTACCTTCGCTGTTTGTTTTGTGAAGATTTCTCCTATAATATTTTCCAGATTTGGTCCAAATTGCATACTCTTTAACTGTTCTTTTAGGAATTTCCAATTTAAATTGTCGAATGCTTTTTGGGCATCAAGGAAAACCAGCGCAGATTGTTTCTCCGGGTGGGCTTCATAATATTCAAGTGCATTTATTATCACTCTTATATTGTTCTTAATTTGGCGGCCCAGTAGGAATCCATTTTGGTCCAAATGAATGTAGTTGTTCAATACTTTTTTTAAGTCTTTCTATGTGAGGGATCTCACGAAGAACGATGGTTCGTTGAGGGCGCTTCCAAGAAAAGGTCAGCACTCAAGGATGCAAATCAAGTTGAATCTTTATTTAGAAGTAAAAGTAGAGTAAAATATGTTCCCAGGCATGGAGGCATCCATGCCTGGATTGAGCCCATGGCGCAGTCCCATAGGAGAGTAGAACAAGAACAGGGAAAAGGGGCAGGAGCAGCCCCTGTGCAGGGTACTTATAGAGGTCGCTGGCCCCTCCCTTACAAGGTGTGTGAGGGGGCCGGAGGGCCATTAACTCTCCCCAATGGGGCTGCAGGGACCGGAACCCCTTGACCCACCAGTGGGATCAAAGGTGCCTCTTTGCTCCCATCTGGTGGCCTTTGAAGAGACTGCCATGGCTGGCACAAAACACCTAACATTCCGCTATAATTATGGCGAACACTTTGTAATCTGTGTTTAGTAAAGATATCGGTCTGTAATTCTGGATTAATTGGAGATCTGTAGAAATATTTTTATTGTTCTGTATCACATATTCCATTTCTATGTTGAACAGTGTTTTTTCTAGGTGTCTAAAGTGTTAACATATAAACATCAACATAATCATTATAATCATATACTTATAAACTGTGATAATAGCAATCGTTATTGAAAAGTATACTATCTTCCATTATAGTATTGATTATATAACCATCAAAATATTTACTCATCAGTTTTTCTTTCTCATGTAGTCCATATTTCACATAAATCCACTCCTCTAACCTCAATATCTGTCAATTGACCATTTGTAGAATAGTTCCCATGTTATAAAATATTCCGAGTCTTCTTTTCCTTTGACTTTTAGGGTTTAGGCAGCTAGAATTGTATATGCTCAACAATGGAAGTGTGATGCGATCCCAACAGATGAGAGTGTAATTAAGAAAATATTAGAATGTGCAGAAATGGATAGACTAACACTTACTATTAAGAACAAAGAAGAAACTGAATAATTCTTGACATGGGACTTATTTTACCAATGGTTAGATAATAAAAACATCTATCTATCTATCTATCTATCTATCTATCTATCTATCTATCTATCTATCTATCTATCTATCTATCCATCCATCTAGCTATCTAGCTATCTAGCTATCTAGCTATCTAGCTATCTATCTTCTCTCTCCCTCCGCCCCACTCTATCATCTACCTATATCTACCTATCTAATCTCTCTCTCTCTCTCTCTCTCTCTCTCTCCCAAACTCTATCTCTCTCTCTGTCTGTCTGTCTGTCTGTCTGCCTGTCTGTCTCTCTCTCTCTCTCCATCCATCCATCCATCCATCCATCCTACTAAACCATCAATCAAGCAGTAAACAATATGCCAATCAAGAAACTGCCAAGAACACTCCTTTGAACCCTCATGGGGCAACCCAACATAAATAGAGGGCAAAACCCACTCCTTTCTAGCACTGAGGATGTTACCTAGGGTTTTTTTTTTTTTTAATTTGATTTATATGCCGCCCTTCTCCGGAGACTCAGGGCGGCTTACAATGTGTTAAGCAATAGCCTTCATCCTTTTGTATATTTATACAAAGTCAGCTTATTGCCCCCACAAACTGGGTCCTCAATTTACCTATCTTAGAAAGGATGGAAGGCTGAGTCAGCCTTGAGCCTGGCGAGATTTGAACTTACTTTAATTGCAGACAGCTGGTGTTAAATTACAGTGCCTTGTCTGCAGAGCTTATTTAGTTAGGTAATGAAACTTCTGCAAGAAAGCAATCAAACTCAGAAAGCACCAAGAATCCTACAGTCATCATCCTCCCACTCCTCCTCCTCCTCCTTCCTGCAGACCCCAATTCCTTCTAGCACTGATAGTGTTACCTAGTTGGGTCATGAACCATCTGCAAGAAAACAACCAAGCTCAGAGACCCCCAAGGGCTCTTCATTACTGAATTTTTTTCCTGGTTTCCCATCAAATGATTTGGTAAAGGGCCAACCTCAGCATTTGCTCCACTAACGAGATCGAGCCAAAACAGGTTGTGGCATTTTAAGAATGCCACCTCTGCGGATAATTTTTGCAAACTTTTTGGCAAAGGTAGTGGAATTGAGATGAATTTGTCACACTGTATCGGTTCCCTTTGTACGCTACTTAATTCAGGTTGATTAAACTGGAGACAGTCTTCAAATTAAACTGGCTTTCTTCTATGATGTGCCATTTCCCATCTGTAGTCTCTAGGGTTGACTGAAGATCTACAATCTACTGACTGTAGATAAATATAAACTTAGTTAAGGGAAAACTTATTCCCTTACTATAACTGTTTCAAGGACTGTCTCTGGAGCAAGGGAATTTTTAAGTCTTCTTCTCCTGTCTATTAACCTTTCCATGAAGACACCCAACAAACCATGTTTATATGACATGTCCTCTTGAGGTTGACTTCAGCTCATCCCTTGGTCCACAGAAGCAGTTATATTTAGTTGTCCCATTTTTGAGGCAGTATTTGTCATCTTCTTTTAACACGATACCAGAGATGGTATTCAGCTGGTTTGAACTGGTTCTGGAGGTTCCAGAAGTTGTGGGTGCTTCATCACTGGAGGTTTTCAGGAAGAGACTAGACAGCCATTTGCCTAGGATGGGTCTCCTATTTGAGCAGGGGGTTGGACTAGAGTTAGTCTTTCAAGTTATAAAAGGAAATTCTAATTTATCGAACTTAATTTTCTAATCTACATAGATTCACTTGACTGATGGGATAGAGCTGCAGCCTTGTTCTCATACTTTAACTAATACTTTTAAACATTAGGTAAAATAATAGAATAGTGTTGGGTTTAGAATATAGAACATATAATACCTGAGTCGGAAGGGACCTCGGAGGTCTTCTAGTCCAACCCCCTGCTCAAGCAGGAAACCCTATACCATTTTTGATGTACATCTTCTCTGGACCATCTCACTAGTCTGATAGCCATTTTCATGACAAGCACATAAGTTAAACAAAGAGGCACAAATAAATAAATTTCCCGGACCTGCAGAAAACTAACCCAACCCAACAGAATTACCTCCACTGTACAGAATCACCTGATCAGGGAGTTGGGGCGGCATATAAATTTAGTAAATAAATAAAAATCAAAGTATTTGATAAATAAAAGCATTAGGCCCCCCACCAAAAACAATTGCGATGTAGTATCATTTCTAAGGATGGTTCTTAAATAGGATCACCGGTTGAATATGATTTGATCAGTCTGGGCAATTTATTCAGTTTGCGGCTAAATTATTGATAATGTACAACAGACTTTTTCTATTACTGTACAAAATGTGAAGATTCCAAACGCAATTTGCAAAGGCAAAAGGAGAAGAAAAAAGAATGTACGGATTACAGCCGAACCGGGCATGGCTAGTCTAGTGAAGAGAAGGACCAGGGGAGACATGATAACAGTCTTCCAATATTTTGAGGGGCTACCACAGAGAGGAGGGGGTCAAGCTATTTTCCAAAGCACCTGAAGGCCAAACAAGGAATAATGGATGAAAACTGATCAAGAAGAGATTCAACCAGTGGTGAAATCCAAATTGTTTTAACAACCGGTTCTGTGGGTGTGGCTTGATGGGCGTGGTGTTGCTTGGTGGGCGTGGCTTGGTTGGCATGGCAGGGGAAGGACACTGCAAAATCTCCATTCCCTCTCCACTCCTGGGGGAAGAATATTGCAAAATCTCCATTCCAACTTCACTCCAGGAGGGTGATACTGCAAAATTTCCATTCCCAACCTACTCCAGGGGAAGGATACTGCAAAATCTCCATTCCCACCCCACTCCAGGGGAAGGAGACTGCAAAATCTCCATTCCCACCGCACTCTGGGGCCAGACAGAGGTGGTATTTGCCAGTTCTTCGAACTGCTCAAAATTTCCGCTACCGGTTCTCCAGAACCTGTCAGAACTTGCTGGATTTCACCCCTGGATTCAACCTAGAAACAAGAAGAAATTTTCTGACAGTGAGAACAATGGAGCAGAAGTTGCCTTCATAAGTTGTGGGGGCATCATCACTGGAAGCTTTCAAGAAGAGATTGGACTGCCATCTGTCCGAAATGGTGTAGGGTCTTCTGCTTGGGTGGGGTGGGGGCTGGACTAGATGACCCTACAAGGTCCCTTCCAACTCTGTTATTCCCTGTTATCTTTAATACACTTCAGGTATAACAATTCCAATTGGATGTCCTGTTATATGATCTTCCATGTCCGCTCTGTGCTTTAAAGACACATTCACCCTTTGGGGCCCAGTAAAGAATTTTTTTTTTTAATTTGATTTATATGCTGCCCTTCTCCGGAGACTCAGGGATGCTTACAATGTGCTAAGCAATAGCCTTCATCCTTTTGTATATTTATACAAAGTCAGCTTATTGCCCCCACAAACTGGGTCCTCATTTCACCTACCTTAGAAAGGATGGAAGGCTGAGTCAACCTTGAGCCTTGGAGAGATTCGAACCAGCAGAAATTGCAGGCAGCTGGTGTTAATAACACTGTTAATAACAGTGCTTTAGTATGCCACGCCACCAGGACTCTTTTGCAAGGATATTAGTAGAGTTCTCTGAAATGGTGGAGGGAGATGATACCTGAAGATTTATTCTGTAGCAAAAGGGGAAAGTGTTTTTGAGGGTTGATCCAGGAAACACGAGAAGGATCAATGGGTTTAGGTCAGTGGTGAAATCCATTTTTTTTTACTACCGGTTCTGTGGGCGTGGCTTGATGGGCATGGTGTGGTTTGGTTTGGTGAACATGGCTTGGTGGGCATGGCAGGGGAAGAATACTACAAAGTCCCCTTTCCCTCCCCACTCCTGGGGGAAGGATATTGCAAAATCTCCACTCCAACCCCACTCTGGGGCCAGCCAGAGGTGGTATTTGCCGGTTCTCCAAACTACTCAAAATTTCCGCTACCGGTTCTCCAGAACCTGTCGGATTTCACCCCTGGTTTAGGTTAAATACAAACATTTAAATATTGATCCAGTGAGGAAAGCTCCTGGTAGATGCCAGGAGATGGTGAGTTCTAGCCCTGCCTTAGGAATTAAAGTCAGCTGGGTGACTTTGGAACAATCACCGGGAGATGGTGAATTCTAGTCTTGCCTTAGGTAGGAAGGCCAGATAGCTGACTTTCACCCATTTGTTAGGAAACGGTGAGTTCTAGTCCTCCCTTAGACAGGAAAGGCAGCTGGGTGATTTTGGGCCAATCACCAGGAGACGGTGAGTTCTAGTCCTGCCTTAGGCATGAAAACTGGCTGGGTGACTTTGAGCCAGTCTCTCTCTCAACCCAATCCACCTAGAGGGTTGTTGTTGTTGTGGGGAAAATAGGAGGAGAAAGGAGAGTTAGGTATGGTTTCCACCTTGAGTTGTATATAAAAATAACAACGGCAGGATAAAACTAAAAATAAAGAAACAAATAAAAGGAAGTAGAATTTGTTTAGACACCAGGAAAATTATCCTAACAGAGAGACCTGTTCAATAATGTCTCTCCTTCACCTGGAAATAAGGTTGGAGGGGTGCCATAATAATCATTCCTTCAACAGAGGAACATCTGGATGAGATAATTTCCAAAGTACCTTCCCATTCTGTGACCGTAATTCTCCCAGGTGTTCCAAATCACGAACAGGAATGACAGAATTTGGGATCAGGTTGGGAACCCTGGAATACGATTAGGTTTATTTCCCATCTAACTAAATTCTAATCTGAATCCAAATAGAGTTGGAAGTAGGAAATGGATAGATTATGAGTTGAAATTGCTAAATTAGGACTTATTATATAATTTTATAGCCGAATGTTGCTTAGAACTGTATAGTATAAGGGGGATATAATAATATTGTTAGAAGCGTGGAGATAGGTTAGCTTACTGATTGTTTAGTTTTGGAAAAGGGATGTTATGCTATATTAATATACATTAAAGATTTGGAGGAGGAAATGGATAGATTATGAGCTGAAATTGCCAAATTAGGATTTGTTATATAATTTTACAGCTGAATGTTGCTTTGAAATGTATAGTATAAGGGGGATATAATAATATTGTTAGAAAGAAAGGGTCAGCATATGGGGGGGTGGAGCAAAAAGGATGGTAAAGTATTATATAATCTGTTATTAATTTGGGTTTTATTCTGGAGAAGCCACAGGGGGAGGGGAGGGGGAGGGGGGGGTTAGGGAGGAGGGGGGGAGAAAAAAGGGGGAAAAATCTGTTTTTGAAAAACTTTTTCAATTAAAAAAACATAGAGTTGGAAGGGACCTTGGAGGTCTTCTAGTCCAGCCCCCTGCTCAAGCAGGAGATCCTATACCCTATACCATGCCCTCTCTGCGGGCACGCAAGCCATCACCCAGCTCAGCTCCATCGCACATGCATATACATGCCATCAGATTTTTGGGATGCACAGAGGGCGGGACACATGCAGGAGACTTTGAGCGCATGGGTGGGGGATTGTGTACAGTGTGTGGGGGGTCACACGGGCATGCACAGGGGGCTCAGGGGTCATGTGCACAGGTATGGAGGCATGGGGGGGCATATGTGCATGTGTGGGGGGAAGGGGAGCATGATGGGATGTGATGCATCTCCCCACAGCCCATTTTTGGGCCAGGAGGCTGCAGGGAGGCCTACTATGCCCAAAACAGGGCATGAGGGGGTGAGGTGCACACGTGGGGGGGGGGTCATGTGTGCATACGTGGGGTGGCGTGGCGGCATGTGGGATTGCCTTAAAGGTGCCGGCATTCACGAGGATGCACGCGCTTTCTTTTTTTTCCTTTTCTTTTTTTTTTAAATTTGTAAACTTTTATTAATTTAATTAACCATAAAATACATTTATAAATACAAGTAAAACAATATACAACAAGCATCATCTTAATGACATCTAAATGCAATGTCTGAATTATTACAATATCAATAACCCATATTCTTCAGTATATATTCTTTCTCTCACCTTATATAATGATATTATTTTATTGATAACTGGTATTTCTTTATTAAATTTCATTTGATATAGAAATTTATTTTACTCCTTTGAGATCTTCCTTTTATTTGATTTTTCTTTCTTTTTTTTTCCCTTCTAACCATTGATACCACCTTTGCCAGACCAAATAATATTCAGATTCTTCCTTTCCTTGAATTTCCTTGGTGAGTCTATCCATCTCAGCACGTTCCATAATTTTAGATACTATTCTATCTTGAGTTGGGACTTCTTCTTGTTTCCAATTTTGTGCATATGCGATTCTTGATGCAGTCAAGATATGTGTTATTAAATATATTATTTCTTTTTCATATTTACATGTAGGTATTCCTAATAAGTATGTTTCCGGTTTTAATGGTACTTTTTGAGTTGTTATTTGTTCCAATTGCATTTTAATATTGATCCAGAATTGTTTAGCTTTCAGCACACAAAGAGAAAAAGGTTAGCCCTCACTTGTCCTATGCCATTCAATTCAATTACAATATTCAATTCAGCATTTCTGGGAACTGAATGGATTCCCGGGTTCAGTACTTAAACAAATCCCAATGCTTGCTTGATGTTGTGGCCAGTCAGCCACCGGCCCCTCCAGCAGCCGAATCAGAGGAGGAGGAGGAGGAGGAGGAGGCGTGGGAGTCAGGGTCAGCATTAAGGCAACCTGAGAGCTTTGAGGGGGAAGAGGAAATGGAGCTGGCAGAGAGAGAGAGAGACAGAGGAGGAGCCTGGGCCATCCGTCAGCCCTCAGATGGAGAGTCAACATTCCCAGGTCTGGAGGTAGGTGTTGAGGAAGAGGAGGAAAAGCTGGGTCCAGAGCCTGACGCATGGATGCGCAGAAGGCAGAGGAGAGGAGAGCAATGGAAATCTTTGGGCAGGTCCTTGGGACAGAAGAGCCAGCGCTGCTAGAGAAGCCCCACCCTCGCTCTGGGGATAAAAGGCAGGGGGCAGAGATGAATAGATGTGCCAGATAACTATTCATCTTCCGGATGGACGGACTTGTTAGCCTGCGGTGTGAGAGAAACTTTTTGCCGGGGCTCCTATTAAAGGAATCATTGATTTAACTTCAGAGGGTTTGACATGTTTGGGGAGTTCGGTGAGATTTTTATTTCTATATATCACCGTAGCAATTTAAGCCCCAACCAATCTCTGGAGATTTACTCTTCTTAAATTAGGGAGAAGGGAAAACACAGGCAGAAACACACCCAACTGTTCGTGGAAGGAACGTAGCATCGGGCGGAAACGGGAGCCAACCGGTTTTCACGGGTGAATTGTTGCAATCCTCTTGGCAAAGAGGTCCTCCCCGAAGCAGGAAGGTTTTGCAGCCTCACGCACAGAAACATTTCCTTGATGCTCTGTCTCTTCGCCAATTAATGCCACACTAAATTATGTACCTGCCAGCTTTCTAATTGCACACCCCGGCAAAACAACTTTCAAGACATTGTTGCACCGATATTAACCTCTGGGAGAAGGACCGTAAAATGCAAGAGCGTTAAAATTCAGATTCTGCAGGGTTGTATCCCTAGGATGAGATTCTTCAGAGTGAAGAATATATGATATAGAATAGAATAACAGAGTTGGAAGGGACCTTGGAGGTCTTCTAGTCCAACCCCCTGCCCAGGCAGGAAACCCTACACCACTTCAGACAAATGGTTATCCAACATCTTCTTAAAAACTTCCAGTATTGGAGCACTCAATCTAAAATTACACTTTGGGGCTTTTGATTTTGGGGTGCATTTTAAGGATCTTTCAAGGAAAATTCAAAGGCAGAGACGAGATATGATCCTGGACACTCATTTTTTTAAAAAAGGCAATTATGCTCGAAGGGAAGGGAAGGGAAGGGAAGGGAAGGGAAGGGAAGGGAAGGGAAGGGAAGAGAAGAGAAGAGAAGAGAAGAGAAGAGAAGAGAAGAGAAGAGAAGAGAAGAGAAGAGAAGAGAAGAGAAGAGAAGAGAAGAGAAGAGAAGAACAGAGAAGAGAAGAGAAGAGAAGAGAAGAGAAGAGAAGAGAAGAGAAGAGAAGAGTTGGAAGGGACCTTGGAGGTCTTCTAGTCCAACCCCCTGCCCAGGCAGGAAACCCTACACCACTTCAGACAAATGGTTATCCAACATCTTCTTAAAAACTTCCAGTGTTGAAGCATTCACAACTTCTGGAGGCAAGTTGTTCTACTGATTAACTGTTCTAACTGTCAGGAAATTCCTCCTTAGTTCTAGGTTGCTTCTCTCCTTGATTAGTTTCCACCCATTGCTTCTTGTCCTGCCCTCAGGTGCTTTGGAGAATAGGTTGACCCCCTCTTCTTTGTGGCAGTTCCCTATACGGTGGAGTGAAATTAAAAAGGGTAAAGGTCCCACACTAGAAGAAGATTTCTGATCACCTGGGTTCCTGAGGGTCTCAAAGCCCCATAGACAGTGGGTCAGTAGAAAGAGTCCTGAAAAGAACAAGGAAGAGGATTAGGGGACTGGAGGCTAAAACATATAAAGAACAGTTGCTGGAACTAGGTATGTCTAGTCTTGTGAAAAGAAGGACAAGGGGTAACATGATAGCAGTGTTCCAATATCTCAAGGGCTTCCACAAAGAAGAGGGGTTCAACATATTCTCCAAAGCACCTGAAGGCAAGACAAGAAGCAATGGATGGAAGCCAATCAAGGAGATAAGCAACTTGGAATTAAGGAGAAACTTCCTAACAGTGAGGACAATTAACCAGTGGAATGGCTTGTCTTCAGAAGTTGTGGCTGCTCCATCACTGGAAGCATTCAAGAAGAGACTGGACAGCCACTTGTCTCAAAATATAGGATCTCCTGGTTGAGCACGGGGTTGGACTAGAAGACCTCCTCTGCTATTCTTTATGTTTCAGTTCAATACTCTTACTATGATGAACAGTTAAGGGACGTTTAGGTTGTTTAGTTTAATGAAAAGAAGGACTAGGGGTGATACGATAGCAGTGTTTCAACATTTGAGGGGCTACCACAAAGAAAAGAGGGTCAACCTGTTTGTTCTCCAAAGCACCTGAAGGCAAGACAAGGAACAATGGATGGAAACTAATCAAGGAGAGAAGCAACCTGGAACTAAGAAGAAAATTCTTGAGAGTTAGAAGAATTAACCAGTGGAACAACTTGCCTCCAGAGGGTTTTTTTTAGAAGAGATTGAACTGAAATGGTATAGGGCCATGATGGTGAACCTATGGCACGCGTGCCACCTGTGGCACGGGGAGCCATATCAGTGGGCACGCGTGCGTTGCCCTAGCTCAGTTCCAGCACACACAGCTGATTTTCGGGCCTTCTGGTACTACCAGAAGTCAGCAAACGGACCATTTCCGCCTCTGGAGGGCCTTTGGGGTATGGAGAAGGCTGTTTTCACCCTCCCCAGGCTTCAAGAAAGCTTCTGGAGCCTGGGGAGGGCAAAAAACAGGCCTACTGGGTCCACCCTGCTATTGTGTGCCAAAAGTGGGGGAGTGTGGGGGGTGGGTCACACGTGCATGCATGGGGGGGGTGAATGCATTGGATTATGGGTATGGGCACACATGCGTGTGACCCCATGTGCTCCTCCCCACTTTTGGCACGTGACGACAAAAAGGTTAGCCATCACTGGTATAGGGACTCCTGCTCTGTTTACATACATTCAAGAGGCTTGCCCTGGCAATGTTGATGGGGATATCCTTGATTAGGCTGTTGTTCATTGAGTTGCTAGTTTCTTGATTGAGGTATTGTTTGCTGCTACTGGAGACAACCAAAATGCTAAAAGACACAACACCTCCTGACTCGCAATCATCACCCAGAGAAGCAGAAATTAACACCAAGCATAAACAATACACAAACTGTCAGCACTTCAACCTGCATTTACTCTAGTGCTGACATAAGAAGGAGAAGCGAAGGCGTCTGGAAAGGGACGTTTGACTTTTCACTTACTTATTTTCTCTGGAGATAATATCCCCTAGGAGATGGGATGGGAGGGGGGAAATTCCTTTGAGTTGGAGTAGATTAGGGGTAGAATGACTTGGAAGATGGCCAATGAGTGCAAGGGAGTGGGGAATGGAAAGGGAGAGTTTTGGGGCTGGACGTCAGTGTTGGCTTTGTTTGGAGTCGGGTTAGAATGTCGTGCTTAATAAATAGGAGTTTTTCTTCAAAGACTTTGTTTGAAATGCAATTTATTTGAGACGACCTCGAAACTTGACATAAACAGTATATAAAAAGGCAGCAAACCAAGGACCCCCACATAACTCAAAGAGCACCAAGGACACCGCATAAGACCCTCCAATTCTGAGACATCAACCTCACATGCAACCTGCTCTTTTTTTTTTGGTGCAAGGCCCTTGATGGTCTTGACCTTCTAGGAACTCACTCATCAAGCAGAATAGCCCAAAAGTTACCATTCAGCCATCTTGGGCATCAGGCAGATATGGACAAAACATTGTGTGTTCCCAGATTGGTTAGAATTAGAATTCTTTATTGGCCAAGTGTGATTGGACACCCAATGAATTTGTCTTGGTGCATACACTCTCGGTATACATAAAAGAAAAGATACATTCATCAAGAATAATAAGGTACAACACTTAATGATAGTCATAGGGAAACAGTCAATATAGGATACCAGCAACAAGGTTACAGTCATACAGTCATAAGTGGGAGGAGATGGATGATGGGAATGATGAGAAGATGGGAAGATTAATAGTAGTGCAGGTTTAGTAAATAATTTGACAGTGTTAAGGGATTTATTTGTTTAGCAGAGTGATGGCGTTCAGGGAGAAACTGTTCTTGTGTCTAGTTGTTCTGGTGTGCAGTGCTCTATAGCGTCGTTTTGAGGGTAGGAGTTGAAACATAAGATGGAGCACAATATGCATTAAGGGGCTTATTTATGTGCAAGAATGAAATGCAATCCTGGCAACCACAATCGCCAATATGGGGGAAAAAAACATATCATCCCACCTTATTTTTCTGAATAAGATCCAATCCATATCCAACAAATTGCAAACAGCTTGTTTATGAGCAGTAGCCTATTTCTCCACCTTTGCTTTGCAAGGTGGTAGAGAGTGTATGCTGTTCCTTTCCCCCACCCCTGAAGGGTTTCCAAACCGCATTTAAAATGATAGAGGGAAAGAAATATTAAGTCCACTCTTTATAGACCCAATGTAAACATTTCTGGAATGCAAAGGAACTAATGTCCAACCCTTTAAGAAAATAGATGAAGATCAACATTTGATAGCACAGTGTGGACTTTGCTGATTTCTCTGAAGTGATTTGCATGAATCCTGGTCAACGTATTGTAGGATGTTCGCACCCACCCCTCTCCTAGAAAATGAAATATTTTAGGAAATATTAAAAGGGCAGAATATTTCCCCTAAAGGGAGGCAGAAACTCAGCCCCCCCCCTTTGTAAATGGGCCATTAAGGCCTGAGCCAATCCATGCTACATAACTAAGATCTACCTCCTTCAGGAAGAGTCATTTAATTGCTCTTCATTGCATCACCCAACAAGATTTGACCAAACTTAACACAAAGACAACCTAAAAAGCTAGCCATGACCTCTGAGAGCAACCAATCAGGATACTCTTCCTGTGCCCCAGGAAGCTCAAAGCCAGAGAGAGTATAAAACCCAGAGACTCTCAGCATCTCTTCCCTTTTTTCGCCCAAGATTTTATTTATTTTATTTTATTTTATTTTGAATTTGTATACCGCCCTTCTCCCTGAGGACTCAGGACGGTGAACAGCCAAATAAAAACATCAAATACAAATATTAAAATACAGTTAAAAATATATATAGATTTGGCCCCATTAATTAAAACGATAAACAAAACAATTAAAAACACTTAAAAAGAATTAGGCCAGCCCGGCTTGTTGGAAAAAGAAGGTTTTAAGGGCTCAGCAGAAGGCACTGAGGTCATGGATTCTCCTTATCTCTGGGGGCAACTGATTCCAGAGGGTAGGTGCCCCCACAGAGAAGGCCCTCCCCCTGGGGGTTACCAGCCTGCATTGATTGGCTGATGGCACCCCGAGATCTTCAAGGCATGTGATCCTGTTCATCAATAAACCTTCTTTCCAAGCAACTTCCATGAATCCAGTGTCTTTTTCCCCACTTGGAATTGAACCCAGAAAGATATTTCTTTCAACAGTATGAAGCATAGGCGTTGGGAAAGCTCTCTTGATCCAAATCTCTTCCTTCCAAAGAGATCTGGGTAAGAGACCTTCTTGGCGGCAATGGCTTCCACCCTAGAGAACCAACAGATGTTGAGATGTCTTTACAGGTTGGAGACGGCATTGTCATCCGACAGATGTTGCTTGCTGCTACAGATGGAAACTAATCAAGGAGTGGACTGTTTGCTCACGCGTGTGGCTTGCGTGCATGTACACAGCTTAGAAAATGTGGATAAATAGGACGGCATAGCACCGGGGCAGGTGGGTGGGCCTATCCACAGGTTGCCACTACCGATTCACCTGAACCAATCCGAACTGGCTAAATACCACCACTGCAGGGGTGGGTTCTAATTTTTTTTTACTACCAGTTCGGTGGGTGTGGCTTATTTTGTGGGCGTGGCTTGGTGGGGGTAATGTGACTGGGTGGGCGTGGCCACCTTTTTTTTTTTTACTTTTAAAAGCATTTTTTCTACAACCTTAAGAGGTTGCAGAAAAAAAAAATACTTTTAGAAGCCTCTGACGATCAGGCAACTCAGCTGGGATCGCCAGAGGCTATTAAAGATATTTTTTTCCCCTAGGCTGAAGAGGTTGTAGAAAAAATGCTTTTAAAAGCTTCTGACGATACCAGCTGAGCCATGCGATCATCAGAGGCTTTTTTTTTTTACTTTTAAAAGCATTTTTTCGGCCAAAGAGGTTGTAGAAAAAATGCTTTTAAAAGTTAAAAAAAAAAAGAGCCTCTGATGAGGTGGGCGGGGTAAGGGAGCCGCAGCAGGGCTGGGGACCAGTTCAGGGGCGTGGCCAGCCAATGTTATTACCAGTTCTCCGAACTATTACAAATTTTTACTACCAGTTCTTGCGAACCGGTGTGAACTGGGAGCAACCCACCACTGCACCACTGGTCTTGATTCTTCACATTTCACACACACACACACACACACACACACACACACACACACACACACACAGAGGGAGAGAGAGAGAGAGACATACACACAAACAAAAGTTTGGAAAACTGTTGCAACTTTCTAAAATTGATTGATTCCAACCAGGCCTCTCCTGCTAATAAAATTGAGGCCTCTAAAATTAACAATTTTGCTTTAACATTGATTAAGCATTATTTCAGTCGTTCCCCCCCCCCCCCCGCACAACCTCTTAAACTCTGAAACAAGGGGACCTCCAATTACTCTTCTCTGAAGACAAAGTCAGCCTCCTGTGCAATTTCCAATCATCGGAAAGAAGAGAATGGGGGGGGGGGGGTGAGAGAAAGAAGTATCTATGCATATTCTTCCCCCTCATTTGTCTGGAGCATAATCACCACTTTTCAGAGATTCAGCTCCAGCAATGAATATAAACAATGAAGGTTGCTAAAAATAAAATAAAATAAAATAAAAAATTAAGCACCTTGACTTCACCGTTCCACAAAAGCATTACTTTAAAAAAAAAAAAAAACACACACCAAAATTTAGCAGAAAAAGTACATTTCTTTGTTCGCTGGGAGAATGTGACAAAACCAATGAGTGCATTAGGAACGTTCCAGAGAGAGCTTCTCTTAAAAGCGGAGGTGAAAAAAAGGAGATGCAGAGTTACTCCCATTTCTGGTTTCTCTTGTTCTCTGGAAATTACAAAATCTATAGAAGGGAATATCTGTCTCTTTCCCTCTCTTAAAATAAAAAAGCATGTTTAAGACAGATTTGAATACTGAATCCAGTTCTGGTCACCACAACGTAAAAAAGAAAAAGATATTGAGACTCTGGAAAGAGTGCAGAGAAGACCAACGAAGAGGATTACATGGCTGCAGGCTAAAACGTATTGTGGGAAGCCACCACCCCTCCTAGAAGAATGAAATATTTTGAGGAATATTTTTTTAAAAAAAGGCAGATTATTATATTTCCCAAAGGGAGAAATGGAGAAACATGTTTTTTTAGAGGCAGAAAGCAATCCCCGCTTTCCTTCCTAGACCACAGCAGATGTCAGCACTTAAGAGATAAAGAGCTTATTGAAAGAAGACAAGTTCTAGATAGCTCTATTCATAAGCAAATACCCTCACCCAAGAGCCAAAACAGAATGAAAGACATTAAGCTAAAGTAGGAATTACCCAACACTCTTTCAGAACACAAGCCTTTTCATTGCATCAGCCTCAGAGCGGTCCAAACTTCAACCAAACCTAGCTCAGACAAATACCTAGGATTTGTACTTTACTTTACTTTTTTACTTTATTTTGGATTTATATACCGCCCTACTCCCGAAAGACTCAGGGCGGTGAACAGCCAAAAGATAAAACACACATAATACAAAATTTAAAAAAACATGTGAAAGCATATTAAATAATTTGGCCCATACAGATTAAAACACCCCTATTGTTTTAAAACAAATTTCAAATTAACAATTAAGAGGAAGTTAGGCCAGGCCAGCCTGTTGAAATAAAAAGGTATTGAGGGCACGGCGGAAAGCGCGTAAATCCGGGATCCTCTGTATCTCCGGGGGGAGCTCGTTCCAAATGACAGGTGCCCTCACAGAGAAGGCTCTCCCCCTGGGGGCCGCCAGTCGACACTGTTTGACTGACGGCACCCTGAGGAATCCTCTTTAGCCTATAGAGCAAGCTATGACCCCTACATAACCCCTACATCTGCTCCCCTTTTTAAATGTAAACTTTAATTTGTTTTAAATTATGGGGTATTTTAAATTTGTTCAGCCAAATTATTTAATTCGTTTTTATTCTATTTTAAATTTTTGTATTTATGTGTTTTATCTTCTGGCTGTTCACCGCCCTGAGTCCTTCGGGAGTAGGGCGGCATAGAAATTTAATTAATTAATTAATTAATTAATTAAATGGCCCCATGGGAGTCTGACAACAGCCAATAAAATACATGTTCTTGCACAGGAACAGGAAGCTTCAGTGCAAAGCCCAAGAGAAGATACATACATACATACATACATACATACATACATACATACATACATATATATATATATATATATATATATATATATATATATATATATATATATATATACCCACTCTCATCTCCATTTTGTCAGCTGCACAAGAACCACAAACCACCATGTGGTTCTGCTTCATCAATAAACCATCTTTCCAATCAGCCTCCATGTTTCCAGTGTCTTTCTCCCAGCTTGGAACTGAACCAGATGGATATTTCTTCCCACAGTTTTGAAGAACAGTTGGGACAGTTCTGGAGTTTTGGGGAAGGGAATTGCTGAGGAATGTTAATAAAGTCACTAAACCAGTTTGTGGGGGGTGGGGGTGGGGGTGGGGGGAAGCACAGCATGCTTGAGATGCTCACCCATGATGAACTTAACTAAGTTTCCCTCAATTAACCTTCTTTTCCCCAAGGAATTGCTTGCCACAACTCAACCACCTAAAATGTGGTTGGCTAGTTCTTGGTTCAGCGCAGCCGCAGAATGACGTCTCCAGCAATTATTTTGAGGAGAATGTGGAATGGTCTTCCTTGGGCCATAATTCATCTGAAAGAATTTAGCTGCAGGAAAACCATCGAATTTGATCAATTGTGGGGGCACCCACCCTCTGGAATGAGCTACCCCCAGGGATACGACTGATCCCGGACCTCCGGATCTTCTGCCGGGCCCTGAAGACTTTTTTATTTCAGCAAGCTGGGCTGGGTTAAAAATCTTTTAATTGGGGAATTTTATGGGCAAAGGGTTTTAAATTGGGGAAGCCAAGATAAATTTAATTTCGTTTTTATAGTATTTTAATGTTTGTATTGTGTGTTTTTAATTTTGGCTGTTCACTGCCCCGAGTCCTTTGGGAGAGGAGGCGGTATAAAATTTTTAAAAATAAATAAATAAATAAATAAATAAATTCTATGGAAGCAAGCCGTATTTATAAGGAACATTGCAGTAGCTCTGATTTGGATCATGTTTAGGAATCCCCACCATGTCATGTGAAGCTGCAGCTCTGGGTGATGACTTAAAACTCATAATAATAATAATATTTATGCTTTTCATACCCTATGAGGTTGAGGAGGAGGAGGAAGCAAAACTCACTTAACAAATGTTTCACTTAGCAACATAAACTTTGGGCTGAATTGTGGTCATAACCCAAGGACTATCTGTATTTGAGGGGCTCCTACAGAATAGTTTGAGGGGGGTCAAACTATTTCCCAAACACCATGGATAGAAACTAACCAAGGAGAGCAGCAAGCTAAAATAAGGAGAAATTTCCTATTGGTTAGAACAATCAACCAATGGAACAACTTGTGGGTTGTGGGTGCTGAAATGGTATAGGGTCCCACCAGAAGTTGTCAAACGGCCCATTTTCGGCCTCCAGAAGACCTCCGGGGATGGGGTGGGGAAGGCCATTTTCACCCTCCCCAGATTCCTAGAGAGGCCCTGGAGCCAGGTGAGAAAGAAAAACGGGCCTACCGGGTCATTGTGTGCCAGGAGGGGAAGGAGGGGGGGGCACACATAGAATTATGCGTGTGGGCACACACATGCATGACCCCCATGCCCACCCCACCCCCCCACTCCTGGCATGAGATGGCAAAAAGGTTAGCCATCACTGGTATATTTATTTATTTATTTATTTGTTTGTTTATTTATTTATTTATTCATTCATTCATTTAATTTGTATACCGCCCTTCTCCCAAAAGGGACTCAGGGTGGTGAACAGCCAAAATTAAAATACATACAATACAAAAGTTAAGATAATTAAAAGAGATTAAATCAATCGGCCTCCCAATTTAAAACCCCAAATCTATAAAATTTAAAAATCCCATTAAAAACCAAAAACCATTTAGGCTAGGCCAGCTTGCTGGAATAAATAAGTCTTCAGGGCCTTACGGAAGGTACGGAGGTCCAGGATCAGCCGTATTCCAGGAGATAGCTCATTCCACAGGGCGGGTGCCCCCACAGAGAAGGCTCTCCCCCTGGGGGTCGTCAGTCGACATTGCTTGACCGACGGCACCCTGAGGAGGCCCTCTCTGTGAGAGCGTATTGGCCGGTGGGAGGTTATCGGTAGCAGCAGGCGGTCTCGTAGGTACCCTGACTCTAAGCCATGGAGCGCTTTAAAGATGAGAACCAACACCTTAAAGCACACCCGGAAGACCACCGGGAGCCAGTGCAGCTCACGCAGGAGAGGTGTTACATGGGAGCGCCACATCGCTCCCATAATCACCTGCGTGGCAGCATTCTGGACCAGCTGGAGCCTCCGGGTGCTCCTCAAGGGAAGCCCCATGTAGAGAGCATTGCAGTAGTCCAAGCGAGACGTGACGAGGGCATGGGTGACTGTGCCTAAAGAGTCCCTGTGGTATAGTCTCCTGCTCAAGCAGGGGGTTAGACTAGAAGACCTCCAAGGTCCCTTCCCACTCTTATCATTCTATGTTCTATATTCTATTCTATGGATGAGGGATATATAGGAAATCCAATGCCTGTGGGAAAGACTGGGACATTATGGGATGGAAGAACATTCTTGGAAGAAACAAATGCAAAACATTTTTTAAAAAAATATATTTTTACCTGTGGTCCCCAAGGATCAACAGACTTTTCTTTATTCTGTTCCATCAATTTATTTGTTTGTGTATATATGAGTTTAAACTGAAAAAAAAAATGCTTTATTTGTTTGCTTAGCCTCACCAGCTTTAGATGCAAGTTGTTGTTGTTTTGTACCTATTTGTCCATTTTTAAAAAGGTGTTTTGCATACGATTTTCCTTCTGAAATCTTTTTAAGTCTGTCTAAAGATATGGGTTTTTATAAGCAGCTTTGATAAATTAGGGTTACTTTAGGCTTGGTGCTCCTTGAATATATCATGTTTCCAATGCAAACTCCTCTAAATAATCTTCTGAAGAGCTCAGCTACACCTGAAATATATCCTTTGAAAAAAAATCCTTGAAGATAGCTGGACATTTGCATCCTTTTAGAGGGTCATTGAGGCCACTTGGAGGTTTGTCCATGTCCTCAGGGTCACCTGAGTGGTGCAAGTGGTGGAACCTTCTTGGTTGCAGGATGTTTTCTCTCCTATGTCCCTTCACTGTTGAAGACAGGAGCAGGCTGTTATGGATGCTGTTGTTGAACCATCTATGTCCAAACTGAACAGCCCTCTCTCAACAGAGAATAGAATAGAATAGAATAGAATAGAATAGAATAGAATAGAATAGAATAGAATAGAATAGAATAGAATAGAATAGAATAGAATAGAATTTTTTTATTGGCCAAGTGTGATTGGACACACAAGGAATTTGTCTTGTTTCATACTCTCTCGGTGTACATAAAAGAAAAGATACATTCTTCAAGAAGGTACAAGGTACAACACTTAATGATAGTCATAGGGTACAAATACGCAATCAGGAAACAATATCAATATAGATTGTAATAATACAAACAACAAAGTTACAGTCATACAGTCATAAGTGGAAGGAGATGAGTGATGGGAACGATGCAGGGGTGGGTTGTAAATTTTTTTACTACCGGTTCTGTGGGTGTGGCTTATTTTGTGGGTGTGGCTTGGAGGTCATGTGACTAGGTGGGCGTGGCTAGCTGGTCAGAGTCATTTCTGGAAGGTCCTCGCACTTACGACCCGACTCATTTGTTTGCTTTTAACACTGATCAGCTGTAGGGCGGCCCTTTGAAGCCCCGCGGCAAGAGTTTAAACAGTTTTTTTCCCTCTAGTCATCAGCTGGGACTCAGGAGGCAGAATAGATTGGGGGTGGGACCAAATAAAAGGTAAGAATAACGTGGGTGGGGGGGGTGGGAAGGCGGGGGGGGGGGGAGAACCGGTTTGGTGATGTCATATCGTCACCACTACCAGCTCGGCTGAACTGGACCGAACTGGGAGGAACCCACCACTGGAATGATGAAAAGATTAATAGTAGTGCAGACTTAGTCAATAGTTTGACAGTGTTGAGGGAATTAGTTGTTTAGCAGAGTGATGGCGTTGGGGAAAAAACTGTCCTTGTGTCTAGTTGTTCTGGTGTGCAGTGTTCTATAGCATCGTTTTGAGGGTAAGAGTTGAAACAATTTATGTCCAGGATGAGAGGGGTCTGTAAATATTTTCACAGCCCTCATTTTGACTCGTGCAGAATACAGGTCGTCCATGTAAGGCAGATTGGTAGCCATGTTTTTTTCTGCCGTTCTAATGATCCTCTGAAGTCTGTGTCTGTCTTGTTGGGTTGCAGAGCAAAAATCAGACAGTTATGGAGGTGCAGATGACAGACTCAATAATTCCTCTGTAGAATTGGATCAGCAGCTCCTTGGGCAGTTTGAGCTTTCTGAGTTGGCGCAGAAAGAACATTCTTTGTTGTGCTTTTTTGATGACGTTTTTGATGTTAGCTGTCCATTTTAGATCTTGCAATATGGTAGAACCTAGAAATTTGAAGGTCTCTACTGTTGATACTGTGTTGTCTAGTATTGTGAGAGGTGGAAGTATGGAAGGGTTTCTCCTAAAGTCTACCACCATTTCTACGGTTTTAAGTGTGTTCAGTACCAGATTGTTCCGGTCGCATCACGAGACTAGTTGTTCAACCTCCTGTCTGTATCCTGTCAGAGGGGGAGGGATACGACATCATTACTCGACAACACAGTTGTTTCAACAGTTCCAAGAAGGCTCCACCCCCATTTGCACCACTCAGGTGACCCTGAGGATATAGATACACCTCCAAGTGGCCTCAACAACCCTCTAAAACAGTGCTGGCAAAACTTTTCGGCACCAAGTGCCAAAATGGGAGCATCAGCCACCTGGTGCACACACGTGCGCTGGTAAGATGAACTTCTGATATCTGGTGTGTGCATGCATAATAGACAGCTGTTCGCAGGCACATGCATGCCAGAAACCAGAAGGTCACCTTACCAGCGGCTGCTGTTCCAGTTTCTGGTGCTCCCACACCAATGGTGGGATTCTACCAGTTTGGACAGGTTTAGCTGAACCGGTAGTTCCCAGATCCTGCTGAGAGTGAACCGGTTCTCTGTTGCTGTGAAAATGGACCCGCCCGCCCGCCTGCCCCTGGGTTATACTGACCTTGATTTCTGCTTCTGAAGCCCAGCTGATCAGGGGTGGCAGATTGAATTGGCCCTCCTCAGCTGTTTTCCTTGCTCCTTTCCTTGTTTGCAAAGTTTAATTTGCAAACTGTGCACGCGCGTGCAGTGAACCGGTTGTTCAACCAGTAGGTTCCTACCCCTGTCCCACGCGCATGAAGAGCAGCTGGCTGGCGCGTCGGAACCTGGAAGAGACACCGGATGACGGCTCACATGCCCGGAGAGATGGCTCTGTGTGTCACTTCCAGCACGCGTGCCCTAGGTTCACCATCACGGCTCTAAAAGGATGCAAATGACCAGCTACCTGTAAGGAATAATCTTTCCATTCCCCACCATCCAGTCAGAGCTGAAGAAGCTTCTTGGATAAGAAGCGAAACCTCTTCAGAGAAAAACCAGAAAGTCCAGTTGCCTGTTGAAAAGAAAACACCTTTGGTTATTAATCACTGTCTTCAGGGCCATTACAACTTTGGTCATAAACGAATGGTTGTAATTCGAGAACTACCTGTGCTATGTCGCTCCCAGATTCTTGGCAGGACAAGACTGAATGGACAAAAAATATCTTTCTGTTGTGCCTTTTCAAGGCCCTCGCGATGGAGAGCTGGAGAATTTCTGCTCTTCCCCCACTCTCTTTCATCTCTTAAGATAATGCGAAAACATTTTCCCTCTGAAAAAAAAAAAAGATGTTTATGCAACATCAGCATCAAAAAGACATTTTCTTGTTTTCCCTAATGACTTTATCAGACGTACAGCAACACAATGAAAGATGTTGTTATTCCCTTTGCTTTCCTTGATCTTTATGTTGTTTCGTAGAAACATCATTAGTGAGGATAATAGCAGTGCCAGAACAGATTCGATGCATTGGCCTGACGTTCCCGCCCATCCTAATGCAGGCGTAATCGCTTTGCCTCCAAGCTCCCACCGTGTATGTCAGCAGCCATTTCAAGAGAAGGAATCAGACAATCACAGAGCTGGAAGGGACCTTGGAGGTCTTCTAAACCACCCTCCTGCCCGAGGCAGAAGACCTTACATCAGGGGTCCCCAACCCCCCAGGCTTCGGCCCACTACCAGGCCGCAATCAATTTGACCCACTACCAAGCCGCAGCCTATTCGGCCCACTACTAGGCTGCACCCTATTCAGCCCACTACCAGGCTGCAGCCTATTTGGCCCACTACCAGGCCACAGTCTATTTGACCCACTACCAGGACACAGCCTATTCAGCCCACTACCAGGCCGCAGCCTATTCGGCCCACTACCAGGCCACAGCCTATTCGGCCCACTATCAGGTCGCAGCCTTTTCAGCCCACTACCCAGCCGCATCCTATTCGGCCCACTACCCAGGCACAGCCTATTCGCCCCACTACCAGGCCGCAGCCTATTCAGCCCACTACCCGGCCACAGCCTATTCGGCCCACTATCAGGTCGCAGCCTTTTCAGCCCACTACCCAGCCGCATCCTATTCGGCCCACTACCCAGGCACAGCCTATTCGCCCCACTACCAGGCCGCAGCCTATTCAGCCCACTACCCGGCCACAGCCTATTCGGCCCACTACCCAGGCACAGCCTATTCGGCCCACTACCAGGACACAGCCTATTTTATCCACTGCCAGGCTGCAGCCTATTTGGCGCATTACCCGGCCACAGCCTATTCGCCCCCCTACCAGGCCGCAGCCTATTTGGCCCATTACTAGGCTGCAGCCTTTTCGGCCCACTACCAGGCCGCAGCCTATTCGCCCCACTACCAGGCCGCAGCCTATTCGGCCCACTACCCAGCCACAGCCTATTTGGCCCACTACCAGGACACAGCCTATTTTATCCACTGCCAGGCTGCAGCCTATTTGGCGCATTACCCGGCCACAGCCTATTCGCCCCCCTACCAGGCCGCAGCCTATTTGGCCCATTACTAGGCTGCAGCCTTTTCGGCCCACTACCAGGCCGCAGCCTATTCGCCCCACTACCAGGCCGCAGCCTATTCGGCCCACTACCCAGCCACAGCCTATTTGGCCCACTACCAGGACACAGCCTATTTTATCCACTGCCAGGCTGCAGCCTATTTGGCGCATTACCCGGCCACAGCCTATTCGCCCCCCTACCAGGCCGCAGCCTATTTGGCCCATTACTAGGCCGCAGCCTTTTCGGCCCACTACCAGGCCGCAGCCTATTTGGCCCACTACCAGGCCACAGCCTATTAGGCCCACTATCAGGTCGCAGTCTGTTTGGCCCACTACCAGGCCACAGCCTATTTGAGTGTTGGGTAAGCATGAAGCCGCTCATGCAAATGGAGTTGTATATACTTGTGCACATGCCACCACTCACACAGAACCATCCTTTCCTCCCTCCCACTGGTCCAATAAACTGGAAATATTGGGGACGACTGTCTTATATCACTCCGGTCAAATAGTTGTCCAATCTTTTCTTGAAAACCTCTGGTGATGGATGTCAGGCACAAAGAACCAGGAACTCTCAGTGAGTTGAAAGAACCGAAGGGTTTGCCATTGTTACATATACACAAGAATCTGGCCAAATATCAGTCAAAGCTAAATTGGTGCTAGATAAGGGTCAAAATAATTCACAGGGGGCTGGTCTCTTGTGGGAGCACAAAGATTGCAAAATGATGATGCATTTAACTCCACCTTCCCGTTCAGCCTGTTCATCTCCTATAATGGAGCATCCACAACTCTGGGAGGAAAGCTGTTCCACTGATAGTTTTTAGTGTTTGGAATTTTTTCCTTAATTCCAGGTTGCTTCTTGATTAGTTTCCATCCATTGCTTCTTGTCCTGCCTTCTGGTGCTTTGGAGAATAGCTTGATTCCCTCTTCTTTGGGGCAGCCTTTTAGATATCGGAAAGCTGTTATCATGTTACCCCAAATTCTTCTTTTCATTAAACTAGACAAATCCAATTCCTGCAACCATTCTTCATATGTTTTAGCCTCCAGCAACTTAATCCTAATTCTAACCCTAATCCTCACCATCACCATAGCCCTAACCCTGACTTTAAACTTAACCATAACCCTAACCCTAACTTTAACCCTAACCTTAACCCTACTCTACCCTACCTTAACTTGTCATCTTGCTTTGTCTTGTCATCTCATCTCTTATCATATTTTATATTTTACATTATCATCTTATGTTATCTTCTTGTCCCATCCCGTCCCATCCTATCCTATAGTAGTGGCCAAAATTGTGGAAACCTTTTGGGAAAAATGTATTTTCTAAAACTAGCTAATAACAGCACTTTTTTTTTTTTGAAGTAAAAAATTATATATCAACGGAAAGATATTTTTTATTTATTTATTTATTTTATTTTTATTTTATTTATTTATTTTTAATAATAATTTAATTTTAATTTAATCAAGAATGTAAAGCAATAACTTTTATGAAGGATTTGCTATTAGAATAGCAGTTACAGTATAAAGAAAAAAAGTGAAACGTAGAAAAAAACGAGATATACAAAAATTATCATGTCAGTTAATACTTCATTGGGTAACCTTTAGCATGAATCACGGCCCTACAAGGTCTTCCCATGGGGTGAACCAAGTCTTTGAGTTCTGCGGCTGTTATCATGTGAAACCAAATTTGAACGATGGCTTCTATTAACTGGGTTTTATTGCTGGGTCGCTTCTGACTAACAAGTTTCTTTAGGCAGCTCCATAGATTTTCAATTGGGTGAAGGTCTGGGCTATTCCCAGGCCATTCCAGCAGTGGAATAGGATTATTTCCAAACTCCAAAAAAAAAAAAAAAAAAAAAAAGTGGTGTTATTAGTACTCATCAAACGTCAAAAATACACTTTTCCCAAAAGGTTTCCACAATTTTGGCCACTACTGTATTGTCTCTTATCATCTCTCATCTCATCTCATCTTATTTTACAAGCAGCACTTCATGTGATCTTGATTCTATCCCTCTGTTAATGCAACCTACATTGGCTTTTTTTGGCTGGCTGCTGCACATTGTTGGCTCATATTGAAGTGATTAACTACTAGGACTCCCAGATCCCTTATTAGTACCGACAGTGTGACAAACCACATTGGATTTGTCAACCAATCTCTGTTATCAGAGAGTCTTGAGGAACTCAGGAAGTGGTTGAGCTTGAGGTTGCAGTTGTCCTATGCCTCAGAGGTGCTTTCCCAAAAGTCAACTTGACTTTCTTGTTTTTTCCCTCCCTTGAAAACATTTTGCTTCTCGTACAAGAAGCTTCTTGGAACACCATTTCCCCAGAAGTCTGTATGGTTTCAAACCTTCTGTGTTTCTGTAAATCTTCAAAACTTGGCTCATCTGGCAAGTTTTGGAAGTTTGAGGATTAGAAACTACTTCTGATACAGATTTCAAGTTTAATGACTATAGGTTGCTTTGGATTTAGCTCTGGATTTTCCTTGCCACGTCATTGAATATCATCATTCATACTTTTATTTATTACTTCTGTTGCATTGCTGTGTTTAATCCTTCTTTTTATGTGACGCTGTTTTCTTTAAACTATGGATCATGTGGATATTTGACAGCTGTGCACGACGTATTGAAGAGTGCCATCTAACAGTCCTAGGATCAAACCAATTTTTTAACTTTACAATTCCTTTATAGGCCTTAAGCTTATTGCGATGTTAATGGACTTTATTATAGGGTGTTTTTTTAAAAATTATATATATATATATATATATATATATATATATATATATATATATATATATATATATATGTGTGTGTGTGTGTGTGTGTTAAAAAATTGTAAGCCATTCAGAGTTACCTATGTGTGAGATGGGCAGCTATATGCATTTGTTAAATAAATAATAATATATATATATTGCTTAGGAATATGATGCTGATTAAAAAGGTTGAGACCAGAGTTTTTCAATCTAGACAATTTGAGGATATGGGAACTCCCCACAGCACTTCAAAATCAGTGAAACAGTTTAACAACTACAGAAGATGTGAAGCCTCATAAGCTATGAACCCAGGTTCATTTTCTATGATCGGGTTATTTTTTCAGGCTTTCACCCAGACAGATCTGAGAAAGATAAGATGCTCCTTTAAGAGTTACCTTCACTTTACAGAGGAGATTCCTTAAAACAACCTCAGATTCATGTTAAAGCTAAAAAACTACTGGACCAATCGCTGAGAAGAATTGGATCACATGAGGTCCCACTCCTTTCTTGAAATTATTTCAGCCTGGGTTCAATGGTGTGTGTGATTCCCTGCTTCTTTATCACTTGAATAGAATAGAATAGATTTCTTTATTGGCCAAGTGTGATTGGACACACAAGGAATCTGTCTTGGTGCATAAGTTCTCAGTGTACATAAAAAGTAAAGATACATTCGTCAAGAATCATAAGGTACAACACTTAATGATAGTCATAGTCAATATAAATCGTAAGGATACAAGCAACAAAGTTACAGTCATACAGTCATAAGTGGAAGGAGATGGGTGGTGAGAACGATGAGAAGATTAATAGTAGTGCAGACTTAGTAAATAGTTTGACAGTGTTGAGGGAATTATTTGTTTAGCAGAGTGATGGCGTTGGGGAAAAAACTGTCCTTGTGTCTAGTTGTTCTGGTGTGCAGTGCTCTATAGCTTTGTTTTGAGGGTAGGAGTTGAAACAGTTTATGTCCAGGATGCGAGGGGTCTGTAGCAGGGGTGAAATGTAAAATTTGTTACTACCGGTTCTGTGGGCGTGGCTTGGTGGTGGTGGTGGTAATGTGACTGGGTGGGCGTGGCCAACTTTTTTTTTTTTTTTAACTTTTCAAAGCATTTTTTCTGCAAATGCAAAAAAATGCTTTGAAAAGCCTCTGCCGATCAGGAACACAGCTGGGATCGTCGGAGCCTTTTCAAAGCATTTTTTTAACCACCTCTTCCCTTGAAGAGATTGCAGAAAAAAATGCTTTAAAAGTCTCTCTGAAGATCAGGCAACTCAGCTGGGATCGTCAGAGAGACTTTTAAAGCATTTTTTTCTTCAACCTCTTCCGGGGAAGAGGTGGTTAAAAAAAATGCTTTGCAAAGGCTCTGACGATCCCAGCTGTGTTGCCTGATCAGCAGAGCCTTTTCAAAGCATTTTTTGAACCACCTCTTCCCCGGAAGAGGTTGCAGAAAAAAATGCTTTAAAAGTCTCTCTGACGATCCCAGCTGAGCTGCACGATCATCAGAGGCTTTTTTTTTTTTTTTACTTTTAAAAGCATTTTTTCGGTGGAAGAAGTTATAGAAAAAATGCTTTTAAAAGTTAAAAAAAAAAAAAAAGCCTCTGATGATCGTGCGGCTCAGCTGGGCATGGTGGTGGTGTGGGGAGGCGTAGGGATTTTTGCTACCAAATCGGGTGATCTGGTCCGAACCGGGAGCATTTCACCCCTGGTCTGTAGATATTTTCCCAGCCCTCTTTTTGACTCGTGCAGTACACAGGTCCTCCATGGAAGGCAGGTTGGTAGCCATGGTTTTTTCTGCAGTTCTAATTATCCCCTGAAGTCCATGTCCATCTTGTTGGGTTGCAGAACCAAACCAGACAGTTATAGAGGTGCAGATGACAGACTCCATCATTCCTCTGTAGAATTATTAACTCTGTAGAGTTGCCCAGCCAACTCGAACAATATGCCACGCACATATACAGCTGACCAATGTAGCAAAAATGTGATCCATGTTTGTTTAGGTTGTGGCAGAAAAGATGGGCTGCATTTTTAAAATGTTTTTGGCATCTATCTATCTGTCTGTCTGTCTGCCTGCCTGCCTGCCTATCTATCTGTCTGTCTGTCTGTCTGTCTGTCTGTCTGTCTGTCTATCATCTATTTATCTACTTTATTTGGAGGGGAAGGAGAATTTAGGCTTTGAGTGGTCCTTGGTGCTCTCTGAGCTTGGTTATTTTCTTGCAGACATTTCATGTTCCAAATTAGGTAACATCATCAGTCCTGGAAGGGAGAAGGGGTTGGGAGGAGGAGGAGGAGGAGGAGGAGGAGGAGGAGGAGGAGGAGGAGACGACTATGGGGTTCTTGGTGTTTTCTGAGCTTTGCTGTTTTCTTGCAGACATTTCCTTACCCAACTAGGTAACATCATCAAGTCTAAAAGGGAGGGTTTTTGCATAGTGGAGGAAAAGAAGGAGGTGCAAGGAGGAGGAGGAGGAAGGGAGGAGGACGGTGGGGTTTGATGCTGTCTGAGCTTGACTGTTTTCTTGCAGATGTTTCGTTACCCAATTAGGTAACACCATCAGTGCTAGAGAGGAGTGGAGTTTCCTCTCAGTTTATATTGTAGTGAAGAACCGAGAGTAAACAGACAGCAAACTCAGCTCCCTTCTAGCATTGATGATGTTGCCTAGTTTGAGTAATGAAATGTCTGCAAGAAGGGCAAGAAATGTTAATCACACAATAGAGTTAGAGAAGTGGGAAAAGATGTGGAAAATAAATATGAAATTGACAGTATCAATGGCATACAAGGAAAATCAGATGAAAATGTTTCATAGATGGCATCTTCCAACAGCTAGAATAGCAAAAATGTTCCCCGGTAATTCACCGAAATGTTGGAAATGCAAGAATAATTATGGAGCATACTATCACCTCTGATGGACGTGTCCGGTGGCAAAACAATTTTGGACTAAAGTTAAAAAACTATTAGAGGATATAATACAGAAACCTGTAAAGCGAGAGCCAGAGCAATTCTTATTAGGGATTCCAACAGAAAACTATACAAAAGAAATTCAATATTTAATATTACATATATTAACTGCAGCCCGCATAATATATGTGCAAAACTGGAAGAAGGAATATCCACCAACAGAAGAGGATTTAATCAAAAAAATCCTCGAATGTGCAGAGATGGACAAGCTTACAAAGGAACTTAAGGAAAGAGAGGACTCAAATTACTATAGAGTATGGTTTAGATGGTATGATTGGTGGGAGAAAAGGAAAAAGGAAAAAAAGGAAAAAAGGAAAAAAGAGGGAACTGAAGTAATACTTTATTGTTTATTTTTGTGATAATATGGATTGTATGTGTTGAAGATCAAAGTAAAAAGAAGTCGACACAAAGGAAATTAGATTATTTAAGTAGATTAAGATAAAGTTAGAATATATGTAAATAATAAGAAAGGGTCACCTTAAACGAGCTGTTAACAATGGAAAAAATGATTTGTATATATGTGTTGTTTGTTTTTAATGTATTCAAAATAAAAAAAAACTTTTTATATATATAAAAAAGAAATGTCTGCAAGAAAACAAAGCTCAGAGAGCACCAAGGTAGGACCCCTTCCTTCCTCCCTCCCTCCCCCCCTCCCTCCCTGCCTCCCTCCTCTGCCTCCTCCTCGTAATCCCCCCTCCCTTCCAGCATTGATGATATTATCTAGTTTGGCTAATGAAACACATGCAGGAAAACCACCAAGCTCAGAGAGCACCAAGTACCTCTCAGTTTCAACCCCGAGCTACAAATATTCTCCTTTATTGATCACTTAAGCAGTTCTCCAGCAGAGATAGTTTTAGATTTCAAAATAGCTAGTTTATTTTATCACACAGAGAAGAGAGCAGAGGTGGTATTCAGCCAGTTCGGGTGAAACGGTAGTGACGACCTGCGGATCGGACTGTCCCACTCACCCAGGCGCAATCCCATCCTATATCGCTGTGGTTTTTTTGATGCCACACGCATGTGCAGATGGCGTGTGTGAGCGAATTGCCGTGTTGTTTGACGTCGCATTCATGCACAGATGACACATGTGTGCTTTCATTTCCGATGCTGGGCGAACCAGCTACTACAATATGTGAAATCCACTTCTGCAAGAAAGCCCTCCACATGTATGTTCAGATACACGCTCTCACACAGAGTGTCTTCCTCTTTTAAGATTTTAAGGTCTCTTTCCAGGGCATTTTGAAGTTCTAACTTGGTCTGAGTTGCCAAGGTGCACATTGGAGGTGATAACGAAAGTTCTCACTGTTCCAACAGATCTCTAATGGCGCGTTCATTCATGAAGGTCGCTCTTGATGTCCGAAGCCATAATTCACCAAAAAAGAAAAAGAAAAAGAAAAGAAAAAAAGAAACCATAACGAGAGATTCCAACATAAATCCATGGAATTAGAATGTACCAAGTGTTTGATCTTATCATTTTTGGCAAGAATAGAGATGAGACTTTTTATATCACCCCCTCCAGGTATTAAAGGAGCTTAGTAATGGTACTATAATCCAGTTAGTGTGAATCCTCAAAGCCTTAATTGAAACGACACAAACTGGTCCTTTTTGCATTCATTTCCTTTTTTTCTTCTTTTTCCCCTTTATTGATCTATCTGTGTGTGTTATGTATACTGATAAAATTATTGCAATATAATTACACCCTCTTGCAAAATCAGGCATCGGACTCATTGCTGTACAGGGACTTAAGGACAGCTTTCTTCAAACGTGCATCAGCACTTAACACATAGACTTATATACTGCTTTACAGCCCTCTCTAAGCGGTTTACAGAGTCAGGCTCTTGCCCCCAACAATCTGAGTCCTCATTGTACCGACCTTGGAACGAGGGAAGGCTGAGTCTACCTTGAGCTGGTCAGAATCAAACTGCTGGTAATCAGCAGAATTAGCCTGCAATACTGCATTCTAACTAATGTGCCACCATGGCTCTATATCTAATCTATCTATCTATCTATCTATCTATCTATCTATCTATGTATCTATCTATCTATCTATCTATCTATCTATCTATCTATCTATCTGTCATGGTCAGATCACTCGCTCCTTCGTCTTGACCTTTGAATCGCGGCACCCCGCTGCAGGGAGGCGGAACCGGTAAGATGGTACTGCCCCAGGCGCCTGATGGAACCTGATAGGTTCCAGATGGAGCTTGGGCCAATCCCGGAGGTTCTGGCTCACGCCTCGTCTGGGGACTAGTGGCCGCCTGGGATAGGGCGGCTGCTGGAGCCCTGGATCGAGTCGTGCCTTTGCGGCCTCTGACCCGGCGCCGATCTCACCTGGCTCCTTGATTTACCGAGGAGCTGAGGGAGATGAAGCGCCGGAAAAGACGCCTAGAGAGCTGTTGGAGGGCTAGTCTTTCTGAATCTGACCGAACACTGGTAAGATCTCATATTAGGAGTTACCTAGTGGCGATAAAAGCAGCAAAATGTACTCATTTTACTGCTCTTATTGCATCATCAGATAATCGCCCGGCCGCCCTGTTTAGGGTGACCCGCTCCCTGCTCCACCAGGAAGCGCGGGAGGACCCCTTGGAGGGAAGAGCCGAGGATTTGTTCAGTATCTGTATGACAAAATCACTCAGATTCGGGCAGGTCTGGACTCTGACGGGATAGATCCAGTGAGGGTAACGGAGGCAGGTCTTGAGACTGTTATCTGGGATGAGTTTGATCCTGTGACCCCAGATGACGTGGACAGGATTCTGGGTAGATTGAACGTGACCACATGTTTGTTGGACCCGTGCCCCTCCTGATTAGTGCTGGCTTCCCGGGAGGTGACGCGAGGCTGGCTCCAGGGGATTATAAATGCTTCGTTGGGTGAGGGTGTGTTCCCCGCCGCCCTGAAAGAGGCAGTGGTAAGGCCCCTCCTCAAGAAGCCTTCCCTGGACCCGGCAGTATTGGCTAATTATTGTCCAGTCTCCAACCTTTGCTTCGTTGCGAAGGTTGTTGAGAGTGTGGTTGCGTGACAGCTTCCCCAGTACCTGGATGAAGCGTCGTACCTAGATCCGTTCCAGTCGGGCTTCAGGCCTGGGTACAGCACGGAAACGGCATTGGTCGCGTTGGTTGATGATCTCTGGAGGGCTCGGGACAGGGGTTGTTCCTCTGTCCTGGTCCTGTTAGACCTCTCAGCAGCTTTTGATACCATCGACCATGATATCATGCTGCACCGGCTGGAAGGGTTGGGGGTGGGAGGCACCGTTTTATGGTGGTTCTCCTCCTTTCTCTCTGACCGGTCGCAGTCTGTGTTGACAGGGGGGCAGAGATCGACCCCGAGGCCCCTTATATGTGGGGTGCCGCAGGGATCGGTTCTCTCGCCCCTTTTGTTCAACATTTATGTAAAGCCGCTGGGCGAGATCATCCGTGGTTTCGGGGTGAAGTACCATCTGTACGCTGATGACACCCAGCTGTACATCTCCACCCCGGACCACCCCAACGATGCCCTTGAAGTGATGTCCCAGTGCCTGGAGGCCGTACGGATCTGGATGGGGAGAAACGGGCTCAGGCTCAACCCATCCAAGACCGAGTGGCTGTGGTTTCCGACATCCCGATATAGTCAGCTGGCGCCATCGCTGGCTATTGGGGGCGAATCATTGGCCCCCACGGAAAGGGCTCGTAACTTGGGCGTTCTCCTGGATTCACGGCTGTCTTTAGAAGAGCACTTGACGGCCGTGACCGGGAGGATTTTTCATCAGGTTCGCCTGATTCGCCAGTTGCGTCCCTTTCTAGATCGGGACTCGTTACGCACAGTCACTCATGCCCTCGTCACCTCTCGTCTGGACTATTGTAACGCTCTCTACATGGGGCTCCCCTTGAGGTGCACCCGGAGGCTCCAACTGGCGCAGAGTGCGGCCACGCGGGTGGTTATGGGAGCAACGTGGAGCTCCCATGTAACACCCCTCCTGCGCAAGCTGCACTGGCTCCCGGTGGTCTTCCAGGTGCGCTTCAAGGTTCTGGTTACCACCTTTAAAGCGCTCCATGGCTTAGGACCTGGTTACTTACGGGACCGCCTACTACCATCAACAACCTCCCACCGACCAGTATGCTCCCATAGAGAGGGGCTCCTCCAGGTGCCATCGGCCAAACAATGTCGGCTGTCGGCCCCTAGGGGGAGAGCCTTCTCTGTGGGGGCACCTACGATCTGGAATGAGCTCCCCCCAGAGATACGGAGGATTCCGGATCTGCGCACCTTCCGCCGCGAGCTGAAGACGCTTTTATTTCATCAAGCTGGCCTCACCTAAATCTTCTCCCTTTTAAGTGTAAATTTTAAATTTTTAATGTATTTTAAAATATGGGTATTTTAAATTATGGGTATCAATTCAGCCAAATTTATTTAATTCATTTTATTTGATTTTAAATTTTGTATATCTATGTGTCTTATTTCATGGCTGTGCACCGCCCTGAGTCCTTCGGGAGTAGGGCGGTATAGAAATTCAATAAAATAAATAAATAAAATAAATATCGCAATAGCCATAGCACTTAGTCTTATATACCACTTCATGATGCTTTACTGCCTTCTCTGAACAGATTACAATCTCAGCCTCTTGGCCTTCAACCAGGGGTAAAATCCAGCAGGTTCTGACAGGTTCTGGAGAACTGGTAGTGGAAATTTCGAGTAGTTCGGAGAACTGGGAAATACCACCTCTGGCTGGCGCAAGAGTGGGGTGGGAATGGGGATTTTGCAGTATCCTTCCCCCTGGAGTGGGGTGGAGATGGAGATTTTGCAATATCCTGCCATGCCCACCAAGCCATGCCCACCAAGCCACGTCCACAAAACTGGTAGTAAAAAAATTTGGATTTCACCACTCTGTCTGTCTGTCTGTCTGTCTGTCTGTCTATCTATCACAATAGCCATAGCACTTAGACTTATATACCACTTCATAATGCTTTACAGCCTTCTCTGAATGGTTTACAATCTCAGCCTCTTAGCCCCAACAATCTGGGTCCTCATTTTATCACTCTTAGAAGGATGGAAATCTGAGTCAACCTTGAGCTAATCAGGATCGAACTGCTGGCAGTTGGCAGAATTAGTCTGCAATATTTCATTCCACCATGGCTCATCATGCAGATATTCAGTTATAACTTACATCTTCTTCAGTAAGAATAGCCAGTGTTCATTTTCTTTGGGATATCTGGAATTCGTCGTAATAAAACTCAGAGATCGACATGATATGACCAACCTCATGGACCTACTGAAGCCAGACTAGAACTCACTGTCTCCTCGTGATTGGCCCAAAGTCACTTAGCTGCTTTTGTGAGTAAGATGGAACTAAAACTCACTGTCATCTGGTTTCTAAATCAGTACCTTAACCACTTACCCCAAACTGGCTCTCAAGTGCATTGACTCCCAGTTTCTTTTAAGATCCCATTCACATCAACTCCCACCACCCTAAAAGTGGTGGATTCCTGTGGGGAAAAAAGTGGAATGGTGGAAACCACTATTTGTGGGTAACTGTTGTGACCTAGGCTTCCTGAGTCATTAAAGCACACGAGTAGTCCCAAAGACCTCTTTTATTGCAACAGCTGTGAATTACGTTCATTCACAGCTGAGTCCCAATTAGTTGCAAAAAATCCTTCGGGAGAAATCCTTCGGGATAATCACCCACCTTTATCTCCCTTGACACTCTGCCAAAGACCTACTTGGCAAAGCCACACGGAGTCCAGAATCAAACAGAGGTGCCGACTGGGAGCAGAATTAACAACGTTGCTTTCCTGCAAAGGGCCCACATGCCTTTGTGCCTCTTTTAAACCTTATGGGAGGGGCCAATCATGTCTAAGCCTTACTCCCGAGTTGCCCCTTTTGTTTTAACTGTTCTTGACTTCTGGTAGCTTTGCACATGTGCATACTAGGAACAAGCTCTTCCAGCCTCTCTGCTGTCCAACTCTGGAGGCTCTGGAGTCTGTGCATCACTCCCAGATGGCCCTGGCCCCATCTCTGCCTCCAACGCAGAGCCCTCATCCTGGCCTTCCCCAGACTCCAGGACTGGCCCATGTTCCTTCCTGGCCTCCTCATTGTCCAACTCCACTGCCAGCTCCGCAGGCTGCTGGCGGACCACAACACGTACACTCTGTTGGAGCAAACATGCATATGCCTCTCGTTTCCACCAATTCTCTTGCCCAAATGGTTGCAGTTGTCAGCTGCACAAACCCCTTAATTAGAGGTAAGGTCAGGAAGCGTCTTTGTAAGAGTGACCTATTTCAGGAAACCTCAAAGAAACCAGCAAAGATCAGCAGCTTCCTAGCTCGTGTGAAAGGGCCATGGCTTGTAACAAGCACAGTTCGTGTTCCTTAAGCCGCTTAACAGTTAATCACATTTAAAGCCAGGTGAGCAAAATATCCCTCTCCCTCATCCATTCTCACCAGGTCATCATGTCAAAAATGTGACAAGAAATGGATGCTAACGTGATGTCAACACAAGATTCATTTACCTATAAAATAGACCGGTGCTTCATGATCACACAGGCTATCAATCTTAACTCAGCCCCCCAAAAGCCGATGCATTAACAGAGGGATAAATGTCTATGGAGATTCTCAGTCATCTAGGTCATGGTTGTCTCAAAGGTGTTTTTTTTTAAAGAGGCAGCTGGACTTCCTGTTTTTTATTCGAAGCTGTTTCGCTTCTCATCCAAGAAGCTTCTTCAGCTCACCACTGGAGGTCTTTAAGAAAAGACTGACAGCCACCTGTCTGAAATAGTATAGGGTCAGCTTGAACAGAGGGGGATTGACTGGTAGAAATACCCCAGGGGGAGAGCCTTGTCTGTGGTGGCACCTACCCTCTGGAACGATCTACCCCCTAGAGATACGAGTGATCCCAGACCTCCGGACTTTTCGTCAGGCCCTAAAAACTTACTTTTTTCAGTTAGCCTGGCTGGCCTGATTCCATGTTGGTTTTAACATTTGATACTGATTTTTAATTGAAATGTTTTAATTTTTTAAAAAATTATTTATTTAGTTTTATATGCCGCCGTTCTCCAGAGACTCAGGGTGGCTTACAAGGTGTTAAGCAATAGCCTTCATACTTTTGTATATTTTATACAAAGTCAGCTTATTGCCCCCACAAACTGGGTCCCCATTTTACCCACCTTAGAAAGGATGGAAGGCTGAGTCAACCTTGAGCCTGGTGAGAATTGAACTCGCAGTAATTGCAGGCAGCTGGATGTTAAATGCTGCCTTGGTGGGAGGCATTAGCCTCCTACGCCACTCAGGCTGTTAATTAATCAATGGAACAGCTTCCCTCCAGAAGTTGTAGGTGCTCCAATACTGGAGGCTGGACAGCCATTTGTCTGAAATGGGCTAACCTCTTGGGCTAACCTTTTTGGGGGAGCATGGGTGATTGCACGTATACATGCCCACACCAGTGATGGGTTCCTCCCAGTTCGGTCCGGTTCGGCTGAGCTGGTAGCGGTGATGATATGACATCACCGAACCGGTTCTCCCCCCCGCCCTCCCCCCCACATTATTCTTACCTTTTATTTGGTCCCACCCCCAATCTATTGCTGCCTCCTGAGTCCCAGCTGATGATAGAAGGAAAAAAACTGTTTAAACTCTTGCCGTGGAGCTTCAAAGGGCCGTCCTACAGCTGATCAGTGTTAAAAGCAAACAAATGAGTTGGGTTGTAAGTGCGAGGACTGGTCGTAAGTGTGAGGACCTTCCAGAAATGACTCTGACCAGCTAGCCACGCCCACCTAGTCACATGACCTCCAAGCCACACCCACAAAATAAGCCACACCCACAGAACCGGTAGTAAAAAAAATTAGAACCCACCCCTGGCCCATGCCCATAATTTAATGTGCCCCATCCTCCGGAGGCCAGAAACGTCCCATTTCCCAACTTCCAGTGGGACCGGAAGTCCCATTTTTCGTTCTCCCCAGGCTCCAGGGGCTTTCTAGGATCATTGGCTGACCTGTTACCTATTCCAGTCTATGAATATTCACATTCTGGCAGGACTTCTCTGAACGGTTTACAATCTCAGCCTCTTGCCCTTCAACCAGGAGTAAAATCCAGCAGGTTCTGGAGAACCGGTAGCGGAAATTTTGAGTAGTTCAGAGAACCGGCAAATAACACCTCTGTCTGGTCCCAGAGTGGGGTGGGAATGGGGATTTTGCAGTATCCTTCCCCTGGAGTGGGGTGGAAATGGAGATTTTGCAGTATCCTTCCCCTGCCATGCCCACCAAGCCACACCACACCCACCAAGCCACGCCCACAGAACCGGTAGTAAAAAAAAATTGGATTTCCCCACTGACTTCAGGTAGTAAAAAAAAAATTGGATTTCCCCACTGACTTCAACTCCCAGAATTCCCAAGCTGACATGCAGTTTGGGAATTCTGGGAGTTGAAGTCCACCCTTCTTAAAATTGCCAAGGTTGAGAAACATTAGCTTAAGCAATAAGGTGTGTTTTACAAAATTTCATGATGAAGCTATGATTGTCTTTTTGAAATCCTTTCTATTCGAACATTTATCTATTTTTATTATTGATTAAGAACATTCTTATGGTTGCCCAACTCACTCCTGGTGACTCTGGGCAGCTTAGTGCAATAAAACCCCCATACAAACCCCAATAAAACCACACCCTGGCAACAACGTTCAAACCAAACACTTGATGGGCTCCATAGCATCCTGATGTCCCCAGGCTTGTTGGAAGAAACACGTCAGAGATGGTATTCAGCCGGTTCGGACTGATTCAGGTGAACCAGTAGTGGTGCAATCCCATTTTATATCGCTGGGTTTTTTATGCCACATGCATATGTGGATGGCGCGTGTGAGCAAATTGCCGTGTTTTGTGACACCACATGCATGCACGGATGGCACGCACGGGCGCTAAGCGAGCGTATGTGAGCGCACGCTCCCATTTCCGGTGCTGGGCGAACCGGTTGCTACAGTATGTGAACCAAGTCTTTGGGGTCTTTTGAAAGAACGTAACTGAGAGCCAATCCTCTCTCTGCAGAGATAATGTTCTACAGGGAGGGAGCCATCACAAAGAAGTCCCTTCTTCTTGGTCCCACTCGATCAGTGGTCTGCAACCTTAAAGACTCAGAGCTATTTGGACCCATTTCCCACAGAAAAGAAAACACCGGGAGCCACAAAACCTGGGTGGGTGTGGCCAACTCAACATCACTCACTTCAGTGGTGGGTTGCCCCCAGTTCGCACCCGGTTCTGTAGAACTGGTAGTAAAACTGGTGGGAGGCTCCGCCTACTGACCCTGACGTCATCAAAACGCTTCTTCGCATGCGCAGAAGCTTCTGTGCTTGCGCAGAAGAACATGCGCGTGTGCTTGCTTTGCTCTCTCTCACACGTGGCCCCATTGCACACTGGTAGTAAAGGCAAGTAAAATCCACCCCTGACCCACTTCCACCAGTCACATGACACCCCCCTAGCCACGCCTACCCAGCCAGTCATTAGGACAGAGAACCAGTTGTTAAAAAACACCGGGAATCACAAAAACTTTTTGATCTCTCTCTCTCTCTCTCTCTCTCTCTCTCTCTCTCTCTCTCTCTCTCTCTCTCTTTCTCTCTCTCTCTCTCCCTCCCTCCCTCCCTACCCGCTCTCTCCCCCCTCTCTGTATCTCTCTATGTCTGTCTCTCTCCCACTCTCTCTGTATCTCTCTGTCTCTGCCCTAGCCACTTCTCCATCCCACGCCATCGCCCTTACCTTCTCAAGCCAGGCAAGGAATGACTGGGAGGGGAGGGAGATTGATGGGGCCAGCCAGTTGTGGGATCACTTGACATGGAGCCACAGCAGAGGGCCCAAAGAGCCACATGCGGCTCTGGAGCTGCAGGTTTTTTTTTAAATTTGATTTATATGCCGCCCTTCTCCGGAGACTCAGGGCGGCTTACAATGTGCTAAGCAATAGCCTTCATCCTTTTGTATATTTATACAAAGTCAGCTTATTGCCCCCACAAACTGGGTCCTCATTTTACCTACCTTAGAAAGGATGGAAGGCTGAGTCAACCTTGAGCCTGATGAGAATTGAACTTGCAGTAAGTTGCAGGCAGCTGATGTTAAAAACAGTGCTTTAGTCTGCTGCGCTACCAGGGCTCTACCAGGGCTCCATCTAGTGCAGGTTTGCTGACACCTGCACTAGATGGACCTCCTTAAGAGAGGAGACCTATGTTATTCCTTATCCCCATTCTCTGTTCTGTCAAAGTAGATCTAAGTGAGTAAACATGGTCCTTCAAATTACCTGCTCCCAGGTGATGGAGGGCTTTGAAGGTAACAACCAGCACCTTGAATCAGACCCAGAAGTAGATTGGAGGCCAATGCAACTCCTGCAAGAGATGAGACACCTATGTAAACCTAGGCTTACACACCACCATAGGAGCCACCCCACTTTGAATTCAACTGAAATTTAGGGATACTTTTCAAGGGCAGCCCATTGCAGAGCACATTGCAGTAGTCAAGACAGGAGGTGACTGGGGCATGAGTGACTGGGAGCAGAGATTGTCCGTCCAGGAAAGAATGCATGAATGAATGAATTTCTATCCATTAAAATAA
This sequence comes from Arizona elegans, assembly GCA_022577455.1. Lineage (NCBI taxonomy): Eukaryota > Metazoa > Chordata > Lepidosauria > Squamata > Colubridae > Arizona > Arizona elegans. The sequence continues at coordinate 92,848 of JAKOOJ010000101.1, forward strand.
AATAAATAACATTCTCATGCCGTAGGAAATCTTATAACAAGAGATGAGAAGAATTAAAATAAAAAGAAAGGAAATTGGTGGTCAGTTAGGCCAGGCGAAGTTAAACATAGCCAATTAATTTCCCTTTTTAATTTATGGAGATAGGGAAGTTCAAATATTAAAAGGAGACCTTTTACCTGATGTTTGCAATTAAGGGATCCATTATTTGCTACTCCACACCCGGTAAATACAGTTAGAACTCTGTTCACCTCGAAGCTTCTACAATTATCAGGGAGCACAAATATCTGTCATTTTGCGGAAGTATTTGGATGGCTTGTTTTAATTACACAGAGCTTCTCCACCTCTGCTAGAGCATTAAGATGAGATGGCCTCCAAATAGCCACACTGAACAGGGGAACAGCCGTTTCATTTGCAGGTGGCAAATTGGGGTGTTGGTGATGTTTCAGGATGCCATTTGACCCTCGCTGAACCCCCGCAATTGATTTCAGAGCCAAAAAAAAAATGTAGATTCATATTTGAAGCTGCCAACAGGGTAGCAACAGTGTTAGAGTTTGCAACAATCCAACCAGCACACAAGTAAATAATTCAGCAGGATTGATGTATAAAAGAAACTTCTTTTACATACAGTAATATAAAGCATGATGCATGTATACAATACCCATGCAGCAGAAGCCAGAACCAGAACTCAGAATCCAGAAGCACAGAATTACAAAAGAAATAATGCAAGGACAAACCAACTCTTTTATACATAACAGTCAAGCTAAGCCATGCCCAGGATCCAAACTGTCTGAGTCACCAAACGGTCCCCATTGGCTGACCTGTTGCCATGTCTATTCTAGTTCATGAACTCTTATACATTGACAAACAGTGTCAACACACTGGTCTACAGTGGCTCTTTGATAACAGTAACAGAGTTGGAAGGGGCCTTGGAAGTTATCTAATCCAACCCCCTCCTCAAGCAGGAGACCCTATACTATCTCAGACAAGTGATTGTCCAGTCTCTTCTTAAAAATCTCCAGTGGTGAAGCATGAACAACTTCTGGAGGAAAGTCATTCCACTGGTTAATTGTTCTCCCTGTTAGGAAATTTCTCCTTAGTTCTAGGTTGCTTCTGTTCTTGGTTAGCTTCCATCTGCTGTTTCTTCTCTTGCCTTGTGCTCTAGAGAATAGAGGGTGAACCTATTCTCTAGAGCACAAGGCAAGAGAAGAAACAGCAGATGGAAGCTAACCAAGAACAGAAGAGAGGTTTGTGGCATCTCCTCAAATACTGGAAGACTGCTCTCTGGATAGATTGATAATGATAATTAAGGAAAAAGAAGAAACTGAATATTTTTCGACATGGGATTCTTTTTAATCAATGGTTGGCTAATCAAAACAGAAGTTAGAAACACGGAAATGTAAGAAAAGGACTAATGTTATAAGAGAGTTTAGTTAAAATGGGTAAGCAAGTATTACTGTCATTATAGAATCAATATTAATACAGCTACTATTGCTGTAAACATTTTGATTATTTTTTTCTAAAATTACTTGTACATAGACAACACACTGTTCAACTGAAATTGAAATTTTTATATGTTATAAAATTTTTTAAAAAAACTTTTACCTTGTTGTGGTCCACCAGCAGCCTGCGGAGCTGGCAGTGGAGTCGGACAGCGATGAGGCTGAGGAAGAACATGGGCCAGTCCTGGAGGCTGGGGAAGGCCTGGATGAGGGCTCTGTGTTGGAGGCAGAGATGGGGCCGGGGCCATCGGGGAGTGATGTGCGGACTCCGGAGCTTCCAGAGGCTGACAGCAGAGAGGCAGAGGAACAGGAGGAGCCTGTTCCTAGTGCATGCATGAGAAGAGCTGCCAGAAGGCAGGAGCAGCTAAAACAAAAAGGACAACTCAGGAGTAAGGCCAAGAGATAATTGGCCCCTTTCATAAGGCTTAAAAGACCAGCAACAACTCTTGGGCTCTTTGTCGAAAAAAAAAAATGTTGATAGATTTGTTTCTTGTCTTGCTGCATTTCTTTCTTGTCGGCGTCTTCTGCTTCTGAACTTTTGTCAAGAGAAGCCTTTGGCAGGTTGCCTAATTAGACCAAGGTTGGTGATAAGGCTGAAGAATTGTGTTATGAAGAATTTGCTTTAATTTAGTTTGGACTACACTGCGAATGAGTTAATTCTCAGCTGTTCTAATAAAGTCTATTTGTTTAGAACTGATTGCGTCTGATAATACCTACTTGGGCCTGGGTCACAACATACCTTAAAAAAAATACTGGAAGACTGCTATGATGTCACCCCTAGTCAGCGGTGGGATTCTGCTGGTTCGGACCGGTTTGGGCATACCGGTAGCTCTGACAATCAGCTGAGAGAGAACTGGTTCGCTTCGACAATCAGCTGGGCCTTCCCGCCTGCCCCTGAGCTATACCTACCTTTATTTCCTTTGTTTGAAGCCCAACCAATCAGTGCAGCATTGCGGATTGCCATGACTCAGCTATTTTATTCACCAGAGCTGCAGTAGAAGGTGCTGTTTTCAAATGTACTGAGGGCGCGCGAAGCGAAACAGTTGAATCCCACCAATGCCCCTGATCCTTCTTTTCACTAGACTAGGAATCCTGTTCTTGAAATTGTTCTTCATGTGTGTTTTAACCTAATCTTTTTTGGTGCTCTTCTCTGAGCTCTTTCCAAAAAGTTGCTTCTTGTTCTGCCTTCAGGTGCTTTGATCCCCCTCTTCTTTGTGATGGCCCCTTAGATTTTGGAAGATGCTATCCAGTCAGACTACAGAATCAACACAGAATCAAAAACAGAGGAGATCTATGAGTAAATAAAGGCAAAGATAAAATATCTCTGGATTCCAGATAGGATAGGATAAGATGGGATGGGATAAGATGGGATGGGATGGGATGGGATGGGATGGGATGGGATGGGATGGGATGGGATGGGATGGAATGGAATGGAATGGAATGGAATGGAATGGAATAGAATAGAATAGAATAGAATAGAATAGAATAGAATAGAATAGAATAGAATAGAATAGAATAGAATAGAATAGAATAGAATAGAATAGAATTCTTTATTGGCCAAATGTGATTGGATACCCAAGGAATTTGTCTTTGGTGCATACGCTCTCAGTGTACATAAAAAGACAAGATACATTCATCAAGAATCATAAGGTACAACACTTAATGATAGTCACAGGGTACAAATAAGCAATCAACTCATACTAGGAAACAATATCAATATAAATCCTAAGGATACAAGCAACAAAGTTACAGTCATACAGTCATAAGTGGAATGAGATGGGTGATGGGAATGATGAGAAGATGAGAAGATGAATATTAGTGCAGATTTAGGACATAGTTTGACAGTGTTGAGCGAATTATTTGTTTAGCAAAGTTATGATGTTCGGGGAAAAATTGTTCTTGTGTCTAGTTGTTCTAGTGTGCAGTGCTCCATAGCATCATTTTGAGGGTAGGAGTTGAAACAGTTTATGTCCAGGATGCGAGGGGTCTGTAAGTATTTTCCCAGCCCTCTTTTTGACTCGTGCAGTACACAGGTCCTCCATGGAAGGCAGGTTGGTAGCCGTTGTTTTTTCTGCAGTTCTAATTATCCTCTGAAGTCTCTGTCTGTCTTGTTGGGTTGCAGATGGACTCTTGGTGACCCCATGAGATGATTGGGTGGATTCTGGGTAACCATACAGATGTCCTTTGCTGTTGCCTTTTTCCAATAGTGTCCTTGTCTAACCTCAGCTGTGGGCTTTCCTGACAGTCTCTCATCCATGACTAACCAGGTGTAACCTTGCTTTGCTTGCTGAGATCAGCCATGGTTGGCTTGGTGCTGCCACCTGCTGGGATACAAATAAAATGGACCTCATGCCAACCAGTATAGAGATCCCGAAGGAGAATCACTCATTGGAGTAAGCTTTCACTTACAATATATTGATTTCGATGGCAGAAAAGCTAACTCAATGATTTTATTTGAGTTGATCAGTGGGAGAGATGAAGAGGTTTAAAGACCGCGGATCATATCTGGTTATTAGAGATCGGATAATGTCTCAGTTATTAAAGGATCAGCCCAAGGTCCACAATCAAAACACCACAATACACACACACACACAAAAAAAAAATATATGTTGAGACTCTAGAAAGAGTGCAAAAAAGATCAACAAAGATGATTAGGGGGCTGGAGGCTAAAAGATATGAAGAACGGTTGAAGGAATTGGGTATGGCTAGTTTAGTGAAAAGAAGGATTTATGGGGTGGCATCTTCCAATATTTGAGGGGCTGCCACGCAGGAGAGAGGGTTGACTTATTCTTCAAAGCAGCTGAGGGTGGGACAAAAAGTAAAGGATGGAAGCTCATCAAAGAGAGAGAGAGAGACCTAATCTAGAACTAAGGAAAAATTTCCTGACAGTGGGAACAATTGATCAATGGAATGACTTGCCCCCAGAAATTGTGGATGCTCCAACACTGGAAATTTTTTAAAGAAAATATTGGACAATCATTTGTCTGAAACGATATAGGGTCTCCTGCTTGAGGAGGGAGTTGAGATTAGAAGACCTCCAAGGTACAGTTGAAAGAAATCTCCTTCTGGGTTCAGTTCCAAGTGGGGAAAAAGACACTGGATTCATGGAAGTTGCTTGGAAAGAAGGTTTATTGATGAACAAGATCACATGCTTTGGAGATCTTGGGTGAAAAAAAAAAGGAAGAGATGCTGAGAGTCCCTGGGTTTTATACCCTCTCTGGCTTTGAACTTCCTGGGGCATAGGAAGAATATCCTGATTGGTTGCTGCAGAGGTCATGACTAGCTTTGTAGGTTGCCTGTGTGCTAAGTTTGGTTGAATCTTGCTGGGTGATGCAATGAAGGGCAATTAAATGCCTCTGCCTGAAGGAGGTAGATCTTTGTTATGTAGAATGGACTCATTCGGGCCTAAATGGCCCATTGACAAAGGTGTGTGCTGAGTTTCTGCCTCCCTTTTAGGGAAAATATTCTGCCCTTTTAATATTTCCTAAAATATTTCATTTTTTCTAGGAGAGAGGTGGGTTTTAACTTCCTCCACTACCTTCCAAATCTATTGTCTATGGAGATTCTCAATCACCCCGGTCATGGTTGTCCCAAAGGTGCTTTGGACTTTCTTTCTTTTTGGTTGAAGAAGTTTTGCTCCTCATCCAAGACACTCCTTCAGTTCATTCCAACCCTATTTTTCTATGTTCTTTCTAGGTACTGAACGGGTCTCCGGCAGGAAAAAAAAAACACTACATGGCACCCCAAAATAATAAACATTGGGTTCCTGAAGATAACAAACATATTTCTCTAACTAGCTTGTCTAATTCTTCTGCTCTCTCTCTCACACACACAGATGTTCTCCGGTGGTGGAATGCTGCCGGTTTAACAACTGGTTCGGTGAGTGTGTCCTTCGCCGTGAAAATGGAGCATTTAGAAGTTCAGCTGCTTACCTTCCAAGTCAGCAACGGTAAGTAGAACAGCAAGGGGTGGGGGAGGGGGGGAATCAGCTGTGCTGCACAATTGAGATGAGCTAGAAAGCAGGCAATAAAGGACAGGATAGGACGAGTGGATGGGCGGGGCCAGCTGATTGTTAGAACTACTGGTTCGCCTGAACCAGTCCGAACTGGCTGAATTCTACCTCTGATGTTCTCCCAAAGGGGTTTGTGAAGATGATCTAATCCATTGGGTCATGAGTAAATCAGAATCAGAATAGATTCTGGAAGGGACCTTGGAGGTCTTCTAATCCAGCTCCCTGCTCAAGCAGGAGACCCTATACCATTTCAGACAAATGGCTGTCCAGTCTCTTTTTAAAAACCTCCAGTGATGAAGCACCCACAACTTCGGAAGGCAAGCAGTTCTCAAGGGTGGGCTGCTGGGGGTTCGCAGGGGTTCGGGAGAACCTCTAGCTAAGATTCTGTGCAATTCGGAGAACCCCCCAAATCCCTCTCTTGGCTGGCCCCATCCACACTGCTCCTCCCAGGAGTCTCCATTTTGGTTGCAGGTAAGTGTAGGGCACTTGCAGGAAGCTCGGGGAAGGTGAGAAATGGGCCTACTGGAAGTTCAGGAAGACCAGAAACAGGCCCGTTCCCAGACTCCAGAGGGCCTCTGGAGCCTGGGGAGGCCGTTTTCTCCCTCCCGGAAGCTCGAGTTAAGACTCCAGAGCACGGGGAGGGCAAAAAGGCCCCCCCAAAACCATGGTGCAGGAGGCCGACTACACCACACCCACCATGGGTACTGTTAGGATATGGTTTGAGCCTAACAAGTTGTCCAGGCAATATATGTGTACTGTGCAAGGTATTGTAACGTGTTCAATTGCTGCTGATGATATGCTTCCATTGTGTATGAAGATGATGTGATATGCTACCAGAGTATGATATGCTGCCATAATAAGGAGTTGCTATCTGCTATCATCGTTTGATGGATCTGCTACCATCGTGGTTTGTGAACCAGAGTGAGTTTGTTATTCTAACCAACTACTGTCTGTTTGGTAAGAAGATTCTGTAACTACTGGACTGATTTAACTGGCAAAGACTTGGAATTTTTTTAAAGACTATGAGACTGTTTTTCCACTATAAAGTAAGCTTTTGATAAACCAGTTTGCACATCTCTTATTCATTGCTCTCAGCAACATTTCCTTGTGCATTTACTCTGCTGGTTGGTAACACAACAACAATATCCTTAACAGTACACCCAGCCAGCAACCAGGCAGAGAACCCATTCCTAAAAAATTGTAAAGTCCACCCCTGCTAAGTTCCGCTGGTTAATTGTCCTCCCTGTTAAATAAAACGAAAATGAAGACGGGAAAGAATGAACCAATGAAAATGCAGACGAGAAGGGAAAAAAAAAACCTAGAAATCTTGTTAGTGGGAAAAAAAAAAGAAAAGAAATACCACTCAGAAGGTTTCTTTACCCAACTCGAATGGCATTGACTTGACGTAAACCTCTAAATAGGATGTGGCAGTCTTACAAACACAATAACAACCTTCAACAAATGAGAATAACAAACACCCCGTAAGGCTGGGAGCTTGCCTTTGCGATTCTGCTGGTGTCATCTCTTTCGGTGGCTTTAATTTCCAGCAGTAAGCACAAGCTGCTGCACAATGTTGTCAAAACCACAATGAAGTTATGTCATTGACTATTAAAGGACTGGTCTGCCGACTGCCAAACACCCAGATTTGAATTTCATGCTCGCTACTAAACATCAACACGAATATGTCTAATTTCATTAAAAAAACCCGGCTGGTTCCAGAAAACTTGACAGCTCCCCACAACCCCACAACTGCAGAGGGGGGGGGGGGTTGAAATGGAATGGGACCTCCTTGCCTGGTGTGTGTGTGTGTGTGTGTGTGTGTGTGTGTGTGTGTGTGTGTGTTTGCATGTGCCTGTGTGTGTGTGGGATGAGAAACGACAATGTTGGAATCGCACAGCAACAAGATCGGACCGGCGATGTGGAAGTCAATTAACACTGATGGCTGAAACCATCTACCCAGCTCCTCACATGGGCTGCTCCCGAGTTCATTCGTGCAGTTGAGAAGCATTTGTGTTAAATTCCCTAAGAGGGAGGTAAGTGAGAGGATACTGTGCCACACCAGCTCTAATCACTTCAGTGTTCCAACTACAACACTCTTGTCGAAAAGTTGTGAGTGTGTTCAAAGACGGAGCAAGTTGTTGTGCTGGTCCTATCAGACGATGCTAAGAAACGGCGGTTGGAAAATGCGACAACAGGGGCTGTTTTGTTATCAATCAAACCCGAAAACCAATGCAAAAAAATAATAATAATGTTTTGTTGTTTCCCTGACACGCCTGTGGCATTTTTGTTATATTGCTTTGTGCTTATTTTACATATTTGTTGTTGTTGTTGTTTTTAATCGTGTGAAGCTGCTCAGAGTCCTTTTGGAGTTGGGTGGCCTGGAAACTTGACAGACAAACCGGTCTTATTTATTTATTTATTTATTTATTTATTTATTTAATTTGTATACCGCCCTTCTCCCAGAGGGGACTCAGGGCGGTGAACAGCCAAAATTAAAAAACATACAAATACGAAAGTTAAGATAATTAAAAAAGAATTAAATCATTAGCTTCCCAATTTAAAACCCCCAAATCCATAAAATTCAAAATCCCAATTAAAAACCATTTAAGCTAGGCTGGCTTGGTGGAATAAAAACAACTTCAGAGCTTATTGGAGTTGGACGGTAGGCGTATCTGGTTTTGTACAGTTTTACAGTTGTGTTGGTGTTGTTTTTATTGTGAGTGTAAATATTCCATGGTATAGATGGGTTTTATTGCTTTGGTGTGATTTTTTTTTATTGTTGCTAGGCTTTGCTTGTTAATTTTGATTACAATTGTGCTGTGCCTAATAAGGATGATGATAATGATCATTCACAACTTGGAGATACCTTTCCCAATGTAGAACTCTGTCTGATACTTAATGTAGACCCACTATTCCATGGTCCCTCTATGTGTCTATACATGTGTGTGTATACATGGATGGAGAGAGAGAGAGAGGGAGGGAGGGAGGGAGGGAAGGGGAGAGAGAGAGAGAGAGAGAGAGAGAGAGAGAGAGAGAGAGAGAGAGAGAGAGAGAGAGAGAGAGAAATAGCTGAAAAAGATACACACACATGATAGACAGACAGACACACAGACAGACATAGACAGACAGACATCTGGGAAAGGAAGGAAGGAAGGAAGGAAGGAAGGAAAAGAAAGTTGATAAGTGGTGATAAACAGAGAAGATAGATAGATAGATAGATAGATAGATAGATAGATAGATAGATAGATAGATAGGCAGGGAGGCAGACAGACAGACAGATATCTGAGGAAGGAAGGAAGGAAGGAAGGAAGGAAAGAAAGAAAAGAAAGATGATAAGAGGTTATAAACAGAGAAGGTAGATAGATAGATAGATAGATAGATAGATAGATAGATAGATAGATAGATAAACAGACAGACAGGCTGAGGAAGGAAGAAAGGAGGAAGGGAAGGAAGGAAGGAAAAGAAAGATGATAAGAAAGAGGTGATAAACAGAGAAGATATAGATAATAGATAGATAGATAGATAAATAGATAAATAGATAAATAGAATAGAATAGAATAGAATAGAATAGAATAGAATAGAATAGAATAGAGAGAGAGATAGAGAGTTAACAGATTACCAGAGTTGGAAGGGACCTTTGCAGGTCATCTAGTCCAACCCTCTGCCCAAGCAGGAGACCCTACATCTGCCTCTACCTAGGATTGAACTCACAACCTCTTGATTTTGAGGCAAAAGCTCCACCTCTAGGCCAGATGGATGTCTTTGGTCATGGAGAGATGGCTGTGGTGAAATGACCATGGCAATTTGTTCCATGGCCTGTTGGCTACAGCGAGTTGGCCTTGGCAAGTCCTAAGATGATAGAATAGAATAGAATAGAATAGAATAGAATAGAATAGAATAGAATAGAATAGAATAGAATAGAATAGAATAGAATAGAATAGAATTAGAGTGTAGTGTGTAGTAGAATAGAGTAGAGTAAAGTAGAATAGGATAGGATAGGGTAGGATAGAATAGAATAGAATAGAATAGGATAGGATAGGGTAGGGTAGGGTAGGATAGGATAGGATAGGATAGAATAGAATAGAATAGAATAGAATAGAATAGAATAGAATAGAATAGAATTAGAGTGTAGTGTATAGTAGAATACAGTAGAGTAAAGTAGAATAAGATAGGATAGGGTAGGATAGGATAGAATAGGATAGAATAGAATAGAATAGAATAGAATAGAAGTAGAGTGTAGTGTGTAGTAGAATAGAGTAGAATAAAGTAGAATAGGATAGAATAGAATAGAATAGAATAGAATAGAATAGAATAGAATAGAATAGAATTAGAGTGTAGTGTGTAGTAGAATAGAGTAGAGTAAAGTAGAATAGGATAGGATAGGGTAGGATAGAATAGAATAGAATAGAATAGAATAGAATAGAATAGAATAGAATAGAATAGAATAGAATAGAATAGAAGTAGAGTGTAGTGTGTAGTAGAATAGAGTAGAATAAAGTAGAATAGGATAGGGTAGGGTAGGGTAGGATAGGATAGGATAGGATAGAATAGAATAGAATAGAATAGAATAGAATAGAATAGAATAGAATAGAATTAGAGTGTAGTGTGTAGTAGAATAGAATAGAGTAAAGTAGAATAGGATAGGATAGGGTAGGATAGAATAGAATAGAATAGAATAGAATAGAATAGAATAGAATAGAATAGAAGTAGAGTGTAGTGTGTAGTAGAATAGAGTAGAATAAAGTAGAATAGGATAGGAATCGGGTAGGGTAGGATAGGATAGGATAGGATAGGATAGGATAGGATAGGATAGGATAGGATAGGATAGGATAGGATAGGATAGGATAGGATAGAATAGAATGTACAGTGTATATACTCAGTGTACAGTGTACAGTGTACTCTCAGCCTCCCTCAAAACGACGCTATAGAGCACTGCACACCTGGAAGGAGTTGAAGGAGTTGAAACAGTTTATGTCCAGGATGTGAGGGGTCTGTAGATATTTTCACAGCCTCATTTTGACTCGTGCAGTACACAGGTCCTCCATGGAAGGCAGGTTGGTAGCCATGGTTTTTTCTGGAGTTCTAATGATCCTCTGAAGTCTGTGTCTGTCTTGTTGGGTTGCAGAGCCAAACCAGACAGTTATGGAGGTGCAGATGACAGACTCATGGCCTGGAGACAAAAATATATGAAGAATGGCTGTAGGGTCTGGGTATGGCCAGTCTAGAGAAAAGGAGAACCAGGGGTGACATGATAGCAGTCTTTTAGCATTTGAGGGACTGCCACAAAGAAGAGAGGGGTCAACCTATTTGCCAAATAAGCACCTGAAGGCAGCAGAAGAAACAATGGATGGAAACTAACCAAGGAGAGAAGCAACCTGAAATTAAGGAGAAACTTCCTAACAGTGAGGACAATTAACCAGTGGAACAGCTTGCCTTCAGAAGTTGTGGGTGCTTCACTACTGGATGTTTTAAAGAAGAGATCGGATGGCCATTTGTATGCAATTGTATAGGGTCTCCTGCTTGAGCAGGGGGTTGGACTAGAAGACCTCCAAGGTCCCTTCCAACTCTGTTATTTTGTTAATCAGTGGAACTGAAGTTGCCTTCAGAAGTTGTGGGGGCTCCATCACTGGAGGTTTTCAAGAAGAGACCGGATAGCCATTTGTCTGAAATGGTGTAGGGTCTCCTGCTTCAGTAGGGGGTTGGACTAGAAGACCTCCAAGGTCCCTTCCAGCTCTATTCTTATCGATTGATTGATTGAATTGGCCATGGTGAGTTGTCCCAATCTTCCAGCAGGAAGGTGTCAGCTCAGTTTAGTAAATTGTAGTTTTTTGCCTCTCTCTTTTTGAATTATTTTTATTTTTATTTCTCATAAACATGTCTTAAATATACAGTCTTTTATCCATTGTTAATCATACATCTTCTCTTTTAACTTTCACCTTAGTTCATTCTTCATCCTAAAAAAATTGAGTATACTCGGGTTTGCTCTTCGCCAATTCCATCTCCCTTATTTTACAACAGTCCTTCTTCTCCTTCTCCTCTCTTTCCCTTCCCTCCCTTCTTCTGCCCTCTTCTACTTTCTTCTTTCCTCCTCTCCTTCCCCTTCCTTTCCCCCACTCCTCCCTTCTTTCTCCCTTTCTAACGTTCTCTCCTACTCTTATTTCCCCTCCCTTTCTTCCTCTCCAATCCTAGTTTTTTCTCCCCTCTGTCTGCCTCCGACTTCCCTTCTTAGCACAATACGGACAAGACAGTTAGAACAATGGCGGGGACAGAGCTCTCTTCCATCCAGTAAACAAGGAATTCTTTGGGGCTTGCAACTGTTCCCCACCGCCCTCCTTTTCCCTCTCATCTCTTCTGAGTCCGTCTTGAAGTGGCAAGAGTGACATTTGTAATATCCTTCCTCTCAACCTGTCTGCCAGCTGGGGAGTAATGAAGGAGGCCTGGCTGGCTTCTCAGTGTCCTCGGGAGAGAGAGCAACGTCTCTAATGGGAAAGCGGTGATGGAGATTGTCTTGTGCCCACAGCACAGACAACTTAGTCAATGTCACAATTGCAACCATCACTCACCAACTCTGGCTAAGCTGCTTTGACTAGGCTGGTCCCCTCGCCAGGAGAAGCAGAAAACCAGATCGACCTTTTTCTCTTAATGGACCGTTTTGGAAATGGAAATTGCCCAGGCCGCGGCGGTGCCGAGGACAGAAAACTGATTTGGGAAGGTGGCTCGGCAGAAAGCAAATGCTGCAGTCCATGGAGATTTCAAAGGATGCCACAGGTGGTGGGTGGAGAATTTAACAAAGATGACATGGCATTGGGAGAGATAACTAGGCGAGAGAAATAAAAGTGACGAAGCGGGTAACCCAATCCCTGCTGAAAGCTTTTGTCACTGTGTCTTCAGGGACTTTGAAGTTGGATCTTTGGCTGTACCAGAATTCTGAACATGTGTGCGTTACAATTAGATGAGAATATTTGTAGCTCAGGGTTGAATTATGGGGTCCTTGGTACTCTCTGAGCTTGGTTGTTTTCTGGCAGATGTTTCATTAGATGACAAGATAACTTCATTGGTGCTATCTGTAGAAGGAAGTGGGGTTTGCAGGGATGAGGAGGAGGAGAAAAGGAGGAGGAGGAGGAAGAGGAGGAGGACTGTGGGGTCCTTGGTGTTATCTGACCTTGGTTGTTTTTTGCAAATATTTCATGACCCAACTATGTCACATCATCAGTGGTAGAAGAGATTGGGGTTTGCAAAGAGGAGGAGGAGGAAGAAGAAGACTGTGGGGTCCTTGGTGTGTTCTGAACTTTGTTGTTTTCTTGCAGATGTTTCATTACATGGCTTGTTAACATCATCATTGCTAGAAGGGATTCGGGGGGAGGAGGAGGAGGAGGAGGAGGAGGAGGAGGAGGAGGAGGAGGAGGAAGAAGAAGAAGAAGAAGAAGAAGAAGAAAAGGGTGAGGAAGAGGAGGAGGAGATGGAGGAGGAGGAAGAGGACTGTGGCATCCTTGGTGCTCTAGCAACATCAGCGCTAGAAGGAAGTGGAGTTTTCAGAGAGGAGGAGGAGGAAGAGGAGGAGGAGGAAAAGGAAAAGGACTCTGGGCTCCTTGATACTCTCTGAGCTTGGTTGTTTTCTTGCAGATGTTTCATTACATGACTTGTTATCATCAAAAACCAGTTTGCATATCTCTTATTCATTACTCTCAGCAACGTTTCTCTGTGCTCTACACTCTGCTGGTTGGTAACACAACACCAATATCTTTAACAATCATGGCTAGAAGGAAGTGGGGTTTGCAGAGAGGAGGAGGAGGAGGAGGAGGAGGAAGAAGAGGGTGAAGAAGAGAAGGAGGAGGAGGAGGAGATGGAGGGGGAGAAATAGTTCTGTGGCATCCTTGGTGCTCTCTCTGAGCTTTGTTCTTTTCTTGCAGATGTTTTGTTATCCAAACTAGTTAACTTCATCTACTGCTGGTAGGAAATGGGGTTTGCTCTCGATTTATATTCTAGTGGCTTGCCCTGTCAGTGTTGGTGGGAGGGAGGGGTCTTGGAGTTTCTTTGGTTGGGCTGTTTACTATTAACTTGTTTGGCAGGTCCTTGATTGAGATATTGTTTACTTCTTGATTGCTGGTCTGATGTTAATCTTCCTCTTAATCCATGCTCCTCTGTGTGCTGATTGTTGGTGGGGAGTTGTCCGACATATGGACATAAGAGATATGCCAAAAGAATTATGTTACAAAATGGCATGGGAATATGGTGGAATTGTGCTAATAAAAGGAGATATGAAAAGAAATGCCTGATGGAAAAATGACAATGAGGAGACTGAAGATGAAGAAAACTGAAACTAGAACTCTCCATCTCCTGGTGTTTGGACCAAGATCATCCAGTTGGCTTTTGTGCCTAAGGCAGGACCAGAACTCTCAATCTCTTGATGATTGGCCCAAGGTCCCCCAGCCAACATTTTTGCCTAAAACAGAACTAGAACTCTCAGTCACCTGGTAATTGGTCCAAAGCCACCCAGCGATTTGCATGCCTAAGACAGAACTAGGACTCTCCATCTCCTAGTAATTGGCCCAAAGTCACTCAGCCAGTTTTAATGTCTACTACAGGACTAGAATTCTTCATCTCCTGGTGATTGGACCAAGATTATCCAATTGGCTTTCATGCCTAAGGCAGGACTAGAACCAGAGGTGGTACTCAGCCGGTTTGGACGGTTCAAGCAAACCGGTGGCAGAAATTTTGACTAGTTCGGAGAGCTGGCAAGTATCACATCTGGTTTCCTCCCCCGGCCCACTTACCGGCTCACTGCTCACCCTACCTGGTCACCGCTTGCCCCGCCCATCTGCTTGCCCCATCCTTTCCTTTGGAGAATAAGGCAACCTAGTTTGTTACATGTCCTTGCAAAGACATTTGGCAGAATTCTGATGGAAAGGGTCCAAGGAGAAGGCATTATACAACAATTGAGAAGTGCTGTATGACTTGAGATTGGTCAAAAGGTGTTCATGAGCAGATTTCAGCTCCTCGTCATTTCGTTGGAAAATGTATGAATGCAAAACGGGCAGCTTACAGTATTTTTGTTGATGGAATGAAAGTGAACAATAAAATGAATAGAGTTGAATGATGGAACATTTTGCAAAAATAAGAAGTTGAGGTTTGGCTGATGAATGCAATAGGGGCAGGAGGCGATGGAAGTCAATAAATAGAATGCGGAAAGATCGGCCCCGAATACAGAATAAGACAAGGGTGTGTGATATCCCCTTGATTATTTAATGTATTTATGAATAAATGTATCGGGAATGTCTGTAGTGGTGATAGAAGTGTGTTGACTGAGGACATGAATATATGTGTCTCCTAGTATACCGAGAATTTGATTGATGAGGTAAGAGCTGTCAATCAAAGGAAAGGTTACTGCATATTGTCTTTCCTTTCAAACAGAAGCTGGATAATCATTTAACATAGATGCTGTAGTCAATTTTGCAGTATACAAGTAGTCCTTGACTTACGACCACAATTGATCCCCGGAGTTATGTTGTTAAATGAGACATTTGTCAAGTGAGTTTTGCCCCATTTTGCAACCTTTCTAGCCACTGTTGTTAAGTGAATTGTTGCAGTTATTAAGTTACTGATGTGGTCGTTAAGTGAATTGGCTTCCTTCCTTCCTTCCTTCCATGAGTCAACATGGCACAGTGGTTAGAATGCAGCATTGCAGATTAACTCTGCCCACTACCAGCAGTTCAATCCTGTTGGGACTCAAGATTGACCCAGCCTTTCAAGGTCAGTAAAATGAGGACCTAAACTGTGATGGCAATATGCTGACTCTGTAAATAGCTTAGAGAGGGCTATAAAGAACTGTAAAGCAGTATATAAGTCTAAGTACTATTGCCATTGCTTTGCTGTTGCTATTCCTTCCTCCTTCCTTCCTTCCTTCCTTCCTTCCTTCCTTCCTTCCTTCCTTCCTTCCTTCCTTCCTTCTTTCCTTCCCTTCCTTCCATGAGTCAACATGGCACAGTAGTTAGAATGCAGCATTGCAGATTAACTCTGTCCACTACCAGCAGTTCGATCCTGTTGGGACTCAAGATTGACCCAGCCTTTCAAGGTCGGTAAGATGAGGACCTAAATAAGTGCTACTGCTATTCTGAGGCAGAGCGAATGAATGCAGAGAAATGGCGACTAACATGAGGAAGAAAATGAATTGGCACACTTGGGGTGGAAGATTTATTTCAGATGGGAAAATGGAGAACTGCGAAGACGTGCAAATGTTTGGGAGAAGGAGTGGGCAGCATATGGTTTGCTGTGAAAAGGAACATTTGTTGGGAGAAGCAGAAATAGCTTGTACTAGAACATGCCTCTGCCTACTTTAGTACCTGGAAGTGAGAATGGGGAATGGCAAGAGAAACATAAAAGCAGGTTGAATGCTGTAGGAATGGGAGACATCAATCTACAATCAAGAATGAATGTGTGCGGCATGAATACAAAAGTGAGGGTCCTTATGAAGTACAGGGAGGTACTACAAATAGAAGAAAATAGCTTAGAGTTGAACTGTGGGATCCTTAGTGCTCTCTGAGCTCAGTTGTTTTCCTGCAACTGAGTTGGCCAATGTTTGATGACCCAACTAGGTAATATCATCAGTGCTAGAAAAGAGTGGGGTTTGAGGAGGAGGAGGAGGAGGAGGAAGAGGAGGAGGAGGAGGACGAGGAAGACGGTGAGATCCTTGAGCTTGGTTGTTTTCTTGCAAATGATTCACGACTCAACTAGGTAATTCATCAGTGCTAGAATGGAGTGAGGTTTGTGTGGGGAGGAGGAAGAGGTGGAGGAGGTGGAGGAGGAAGAGGAGGAGGAGGAGGAGGAGGAGGAGGAGGAGGAGGAGGAAGACGGTGAGATCCTTGAGCTTGGTTGTTTTCTTGCAAATGTTTCACGATTCAACTAGGTAATTTCATCAGTGCTAGAAAGGTTTGTGGGGGAGGAGGAAGAGGAGGAGGAGGACTGTGAGATCCTTGGTGCTCTTTGAGCTTGATTGTTTTCTTGCAAACATTTCATAACCGAACTAGGTAACATGAACAGTCTTAGAAGGAAGTGCTGGGTTGGTTCTCTGTTTATTGTTGGTGGGACTGTTCTCGTCCTTGATTAGGCTGTTGTTTACTACTTGATATTTTGTCTAAATTGGTAGTTCCTTGATTAGGGCATTGCTTATTGCTTGGTTATTATTTTTTTGGGGGGTCTGGTATTAATCCTGGTGTCCATCTCTGCTTCTCTAGGGTTTGATTGTTGGTGAGAAGGTGTTTTGGCCTTTTTGTTTCCTTTTTAGTTTTTTCCGCCCCTAACTGGCTCTTTTGAACGGTGTTTACCTCTATGTGCCTGTCGATGGCTAATGGAAGGGATCTTCTAGTCCAACCCCTGCTCCCCCAAGGGAGGAGAACTTATACTGTCCGGGTCAAATGGTTGTCCAGGCTTCTCTTGAAAACCTCCAGTGATGGAGCACCCAGAACTCTAGGAGGCAAGCTATGCCATTGATTAATTGTTTTCGCTGTCAGAAAATTCATCTTGACTTTTTGGTTGGATCTCTCTTTAACATCCATTGCTTCTTTCCCCACCTTCTGGTGCTTTGGAGAATAGGTTGAACCCCACTTCTCAGTGACAACCCCTCAAATGAGCCTTGATAGTTTGGTGCACCCTGTCATTAACACAGCTGCCTGCAATTTCTGCTGGTTCGAATCTCTCCAAGGCTCAAGGTTGACTCAGCCTTCCATCCTTTCTAAGGTAGGTGAAATGAGGACCCAGTTTGTGGGGGCAATAAGCTGACTTTGTATAAAATATACAAAAGAATGAAGGCTATTGCTTAACGCACTGTAAGCCGCCCTGAGTCTCCAGAGAAGGGCGGCATATAAATCAAATTAAAAAAAAATAATACTCAAAGACAGATATCAGTTCCCCCCCAATCCTCCTTTTTGATAGGCTAGACTGCTAATCAAGATTTTTAACCCAAATAATAGCATTGGATTAATAATGGTATCGTCTTAATGTATTTTGGAACTCAACTAGTCCAGAGGTCTCCAAACTTGGCAACTTCATAGATAGAACAAGGTGGACATCTCCTGTGAAGCAGAATTGTGCTTCTCTCTTCTTCCCCTGGTTGCTCCATATGCGCAAAAGCACATTTTCTTGCTAAGTATAATCTATATGCATATATCTAATTGATATCAGAATTGATCTCTCTCTCTCTCTCTCTCTCTCTCTCTCTCTCTCTCTCTCTCTTGCTGTCTATCTATCATCTATATCTATTAACCTGTATCTTTGTCTCTTTCTTTATCTTTATCTCTCTCTGTATGTATATCTCAATATCTATATATCTTTGTATTGTAGAGTTTTATCTCTCTCTCAATCATCTATTTAGCTATCTTATATATACACATATACATACATACACACACACATATATAATCTTTTTTATCTCTTACTCTAGCTATCTACCTATCATCTCTCTCTCTCTGTCATCTATCTTATTTTGTCTCTCTATCATCTCTCTCTTTCTATTTCATCATCTACCTATATCTATCAAACTATCATCTACTAATCTATCTATATCTATCTATCTATCTATCTATCTATCTATCTATCTGTCTGTCTGTCTGTCTATCATCTATCTATCTATCTATCTATCTATCTATCTATCTATCTATCTATCTATCTATCTGTCATCTTATTATCTCTCTTTGTCTTTCATCATCTACATCTATCTATCTATCTATCTATCTATCTATCTATCTATCTATCTATCTATCTATCTGTCATCTTATTATCTCTCTTTGTCTTTCATCATCTACATCTATCTATCTATCTATCTATCTATCTATCTATCTATCTATCTCCTACCTACCTACCCACCACTGGTGGGCTTTTTTTTTTTAATTTGATTCATATGCCGCCCTTCTTCGGGCGGCTTACAGTGCATTAAGCAATAGCCTTCATCCTTTTGTATATTTATACAAAGTCAGCTTATTGCCCCCACAAACTGGGTCCTCATTTTACCTACCTTAGAAAGGATGGAAGGCTGAGTCAACCTTGAGCCTGGTGAGATTCAAACTTACAGTAATTGCAGACAGCTGGTGTTAATCACAATGCTATCAGTCTGCTGAGCCACCAGGCCCTTTTCACACCAGATTGGGCGAACCAGTAGCGGTGGTGCTGGCAGCCTCCGCCCACCCGCCTGGATGCTTCTCCGCAGGCGCAGAAGCGGCACATGTGCACACAAATGTGTGTGTGCCCACGAGCAAACCGGTAGCAAGAGGTTTTGAAACCTGCCCCTGCTATCTACCTAAGTACATACTTACCTACCTACCTATCTATCTATCTATCTATCTATCTATCTATCTATCTATCTATCTATCATCTATCTATCTATCTATCTATCTATCTATCTATCTATCTATCCTCTTTACAATCATATGAGTTGCCGATAGCATTTTTTTCTCCATCCTCCCCCAGATCCAGCCGCTTCAAAAAGATTCCTCTGCAAATAATTTTTTACGTTGATCTCGTCGGTTTTGTTAGAACGAGACAGAAGTTGTGAAGCTGGGAAAAAAAACAACAACCCACAAACGCCTTTCCTTCTGTCTTCTCCCACCTCCATACACAAATGCATGGTGTGATCGATATCAATTTTCAAATGTACTATTGATTGCACGAGCTCTTAATTTCAAGCCAAACAATAGTTTCTTTTGTAATTTCCACGCTGCCATCATTGCTGACCTGTGTGTTGTCAAATAATATTGATTGGATATGAAATGAAAGGCGTAGGGCAGAAGAAGAAAAAGAAAGGAGAACCGACGGGAATTAAAATTGGGGTTCTTATTAACCAAACCAGGAGAAACTAGGGCTCCATCTAAAAATAAGCTTAGCTTGCATTGGTGGTTTAGAGCAATAAACATCCCAGTGTAGAAACCTAGCACCCACCCCTGTCCTACCGTGTTTTTCCAAAAATAAGACTGGGTCTTATATTAATTTTTGCTCCAAAAGATGCATTAGGGCTTATTTTCTGGTTAGGTCTTATTTTGGGGAAAATACGGTACTAAATGCATCCATCTGGCTGATAATCTTAACTTAAGAGCCTTGGTAGTACAGTGATCTAAAGCACCCTGTTATTAAGACCAGCTGCCTGCAATTACTGCAGGTTCGAATCTCGCCAAGGCTCAAGGTTGACTCAGCCTTCCATCCTTTCTAAGGTGGGTAAATTGAGGACCCAGTTATGGGGGCAATAAACTGACTTTGTATAAATATACAAAAGAATGAAGGCTATTGCTTAGCACATTGTAAACCGCCCTGAGTCTCCAGAGATTGGCGGGATATAAATCAAATAAAAAAAAAAAACTGGGGCTTATTTTGGGGGGTAGGGCTTATATTACGAGCATCCTGAAAAATCATGCTAGGACTTATTTTCCAGTTGGGTCTTATTTTCGGGGAAACAAGGTAGATGAATGAATTACTTTGAGAAATATTTTAAAAGGCGGAATATTATATTTTCCCTAAAGGAGGAACCTGTTTCGAAAGACAGAAACTCAGAACCCCAGTCTCTCTGCCCCCAAGCAGATACTAAGCTGAGGCCAGTGAATCAGTGCCCTTGCTCAATTAGTAACACAGTTGTTAAGTGAATCCGCCTTCCCCATTTGACTTTGCTCATCAGAAGGTCGCAAAAGGGGATCACGTGACCTGGGGGACGCTGCCGTTGTCATAAATATGAACCAGTTGTCAAGTGTCTGAATGTAAACGTGAGCCTGGGGGTGCTGCAATGGTCATAAGTGTGAAACAGTCCCTTTTTTAAAGAGCCCTTGTAACTTCGAACGGTTATTAAGTAAACTGGCAATGTATCCAAGCTGAAAACTTGACTTATTTTGGAAGTTTTATTCCGTGCAAAAGAGGAATATGTAATAAAGGTAAAACTTAGGGAGGGGGAGGAAGGGAAAAAAAGAAGCCCATCCTACAAATGCTAAAATATTTGTTTATTGTTCCTGAATCCCCAAAGACCTATTGAAGTCGAAACAATAGTGGGCAACTGAAAAGTTATGCTAAATAATAAGAAAATTTTGCTCCGGGGGAAGTGTCTTCAAGGAGGCGAGGCAGCCTTTGGAGGAAGTTAAGAAAGTCTTTCTTTTGTCTGTTTGTTTGTTTACTTTCCGTTTTCCAGTCGGCATTGTTTGCATGAAATTCAGAGAAAGGGCCAAGAGAGACGGCATGGAGAAAGCACAAAAGCAATGCAAATTTCCACAAAAGTCATTTATTCAGCATTCTTGCCAACTGGGTCTCCTGCTCACCGCAAGGCAGAACTCGCGTGAAGATAAGGAGCGAAACTCGAAGAAACTTTCCAGAGCACGGTGGCCATTGATCTCACCTCCACGGGTTACATTACCCCACAAGGGGCTTTTGTCCCAACCGTTGGCTTGATGCCTGCACGTCAACCAAGCATCAGCATGTTGGTCCTTGCAAGAACCTTGAGGAGTTGGTAAAGCAATCCATTTAAGGAACCTGGCATTGCTACATTTTAGAGTCAAACAAACGTCGATCTTAGGGGTTGAGTTGTGAAGATGTCTGGTGCATGAGGTGGTAGCTCACCTTGGCTTGTACCTATATTTTATGGATTGCTGTTGTGAGTCACCTAAAGTCATAGTAGGAGACAAGTGGCCCTAAAATTCTGGTAAAGAAATACCGTAAATCAACAAGGAAAGGCATACGTGATCTTGCTCCATTGTTCAACAATCTCTCTAAATGACTTCACCAGCCCAACTTTGTGTGTGTGTGTGTGTGTGTGTGTGTGTGTGTGTGTGTGTGTGTGTATTTCTCTCTCTCTCTCTGTGTTAGTTTTTGCACACCCCAGAAAGTGGGAGGGATATGGGTGTTTATATGACATACACTGTGAATGAAATGGGGAGTCTCCATATTTGAAAGAAGGAAGGAAGGAAGGAAGGAAGGAAGGAAGGAAGGAAGGAAGGAGGGGGAGGGAGGGAGGAAGAAAGAAAGAAAAGAAGGAAGATAGAAAGAGAAAGAAAAAGAGAAAGAAAGAAAGAGAAAGAAAGAATATTCTTTCATTATTTTGAATAATAATACAACAAGTAACATTATTGTTACTTTATTTTGTATTGCGTATTCTGATAAACTAATGAAAATTGGAAAGACAAACCACTTCAAAAATAAGTAAATAAATAAATATAAACAAGCAGCCAGAGTATTATAATGGTAAACTTGCCACTTGAAGCTCTGGAGGAGAGGAAGGAAGGAAGGAAGGAGAAACAAAGGAACAAAGGGAAGGAAGGAGGGTGGGACAGTGGGAGGAAGGAAGAAAGGAAGGAAAGAAAAGAAAGAAAAGAAAAGAAAAGAAAAAAGAAAACATAGATGAGGAGGAAAGAAAATATTGAGGTGGCAAATAAATTGGAGAGCTTTCAAAGCTGACAACTCTGATTTGTTGACTTTAGAATAATAGCAGACTAAAAACACAGAAATGAGAACTTAAAGGATCTTTCTTTTTAGTCGTATGGTGCTTTCAAATATGCAGTGACCATCAGCAGAGGGTAATTGGACCGATACCATGCTGGTAAATTTTGTGGAGAGATTTATCTGGTGCCCTCAGGGTCACCTGAATAGTGCAAACAGGTTCTAAACTTCTTGGAACTGCTGAAAGGACTGTTTGCTTCAGGTGACCCTGAGGACTACAGATAAACCTCCAAGTGTCCTCAATGGATCTAAAAGGACGCAAATGACCAGCTGTCTGCAAGGTACATAAATCCTTCCATTCTCCACCATTTAGTCAGAGCTGAAGAAGCTTCTTGGATGAGAAATGAAACGTCTCCAAGGAAAAACAAAGGAAGTCCAGTTGCCTCTTGAAAAAGCACCTTTAGGAAAATCAATCAGTCAATCTCTCTCTCTCTCTCTCCCTCTCTCTCTCCCCCTCCCTCTCTCTCTCCCTCTCCCCCACTCTCTCTCCCTGCCTACCTACCTCTCCCTCCCTCCCTGCCTGCCTGCCTACCTTCCTATCTATCTTGTATCTCTATCTATCTATATGTCTGTCTGTCTGTCTGTCTGTCTGCCTGCCTGCCTATCTATCTTATCTATCCTATCTATCTATCTATCTATCTATCTATCTATCTATCTATCTATCTGTCTGTTATGTCCTTATAAGGACATCCGCCCGGATTGGCTGCCAGCCATCGGGCGGGAAAGTTTGAATCACTGTCAGGGGCGGTGCGACTGCCAGAGAGAATATAAGGAGAGCTCCGGCAGCGCGCAGTCAGTCTTGTTCCATTCTAATAAAGTTACATTGTAACGAGCTGGTCGCGTCTTCCATTCCTGCGCCAATCTAACACTGGCGACGAAGGACTAGGACCAAGAGACGAATCTCGTGGTGCCAAAGCCAACAAGACCAAGACTCCAGCACCTGAACCACAGTAGGCATTTCCGAAGGCATGGCATCCGCTGAAGTCACATTGCCAGCCCTTGCTCCATTCCACCCAGGGAAGGACAAGTGGAAATCCTACGTGGTCAAATTTCGGCAATACCTGAGAGGCAACAACATCAGGGATGCCGATGATGACCGGAAAAAGGGCATCTTCCTGGCCAACTGCGGCTCCGAAGTCCTCGACATGGCAATCGATCTCGTAGCACCACGAGACATCAAAGAAGTGCCATGGACAGACCTGCTGCAGATCCTAGAAGAACACTATGCCCCAACTGGAACACCAGTGGCGAACCGTTTAACCTTCCACCAGAGGGACCAGAAGGAAGGTGAGACCATCAAAGAATTCGTGGCCGCCCTGCGCCAAATCGCAGCCAGCTGTGAGTTTGACCACGTGGACAACGCCATCGCTGACCACGTGGTTTTCGGCATGAGGGACAGAGGCCTGCAAAAGAAATTCCTGAGCAGGAAGAAACTCGTGCTCAAGGATGTGGTGGAGGAAGCCACCGCATCCGAAATCTCGGAGAAAGCGGCTGCCGCAGTAAGCAGAGCGAAGGGAATCCACAAGATTCGCTCAACAGCGCAATCATCAACCAAGGATTCCACAGCTGGATCAGAGTCGGAGGAGGAGTCCACCGTCCACAAGGTATCCAGACCCCCCAAGGCGGGAAACCGCCCAGAGAAGCTACAAGGGGGAGCGCTGTGCCAGCTGCAGAGGGGACCATGCCAGGGCAACCTGCAAGTGGAGCGATGCGACCTGCAGACGCTGCAACAGAAGGGGTCACATCGCCAAAGCCTGCAGAGCCGAGGAACCAGCCCCAGAGCCCTCCAGCCACCGTCCCCGCGAGAATCGGAAGGATTACCAGAGATCATCCAAACGGTCCTCTGGCCCTTCCAGACGCAGAGACGATGATTTTCCCCGGAGCGGAGCGGTCCACCAGACGACCATCGCCCACACAAACTCGGACAATGCCACCAAGTTCCACGTGACCATCCACGTGGAAGGTTCACCCTGCTCAATGGAGGTAGACTCGGGCTCAGTCTATTCCATTATGGATTGGCATCAGCTGAAGCGCCTGCAACCCAGCATCAGCAAGCGAGACCTGAAGCCACTACACTCCAAGCTCGTCGACTTCGGGGGAAACCCCATCGGAGTCTTAGGAACTCCAAATTGGTCATGAAATAAACCTGAATCTTTTTTTTTTTAAAAAAAGATCTTTATTAGTTATTTACAAATAAAAAAACATATACTATAATTATCAAATCAATATAAGTTATATATGTAGAGACAACACAACACATAAAGACAACTACAAGGAAGGACTAACCAGAAATTGTAATGATCCCCCAGACCTGAATCTTAAAGTAAGAATTATTATTTGTGTCGCTGTCTCCTGTTTCTTTTATTGGAATATTTTTATAACACAGTGGAACAGAAGTTGCCTTCAGAAGTTGTGGGTGCTCCATCATTGGAAGCTTTCAAAAAGAAACTGGACAGCCACTTGTCTGAAATGGTATAGGGCAGTGATGGCTAACCTGGGGCTCCCCCTGGGGTGCACCCGGAGGCTCCAGCTGGTCCAGAATGCGGCTGTGCGGGGGATTATGGGAGCGACGGGGCGCCCCCATGTGACACCTCTCCTGCGTGAGCTGCACTGGCTCCCAGTGGTCTTCCAGGTGCGCTTCAAGGTATTGGTGACCACCTTTAAAGCGCTCCATGGCTTAGGGCCGG